>CM012447.1:17869662-17989662 GCA_003999625.1 Oryzias javanicus
AGCTCTCATTGCTGTATTGCCCGCACACATTTAAAATGTGTCCAAGGCTGGATGTTTTTGTTGGACGCACGTAAAATTAAAATAAAGTTAAAGTCCCATTAACAGTCCCGCTCCTAAATGTGTGAAATGTGTTCTCCACATTTGACCCATCCCCTGGTGGAGCCTTGAGTTGCAGAGACAGCCGACCTCAGGAACTATTTGCTTTTTTAACCATAACCATAACCATAATCCTAACTTTAACCCTTTGCCCCTGGGTCTGTGCGATTAAGAAAAAAGATTTGCTGTGGCCACACGTTTTTCCAAAATTACGTGTGAATACACTTTCTTTTTTTTAAAACACTAATTAATGTGTCTTTGCAGATTCACAGTGATGTCATGGCTTGGAGGATGAGGATGATCTCTGGGACAGAGACAGACAACCACACACACCCACATTTACACCAAGGGACATTTAGATAAATCGGCAAGTTTTTGGACTGGTGGAGGAAGCCGGAGAAAACCGATGCATCCATGGAGGAACATGCAAACTCCACACAGAAATGACACATCTGGGAATTAAACCAAAGCCCTGTTGGTATGAGGCAAGTGTGTACATCACCGTGCAGCCATGACAAGTTTGTTCTGGAAATAAGACCAGTCAAAGTTCATAATTATTTGAAACAAAATTAGAAGTTGCATTGCTTCTATAAAAATGTATAAATAAAAGTTTTTCTTGAAATGTTTTGTGTAAAATGTATTTGAACCATAACAGCTTTTTTTTTTTTTTTACCATATGGGTATGTTTAAAGAGCAGTTACCAAAATTATTAACAATGGCAGAACTAAACCATGTAATGCCATAGACAGAATATTTCAAAAGGCTACAAATAAATATAAGGGAAATTGTTGATTTTGCAGTTAAATTTTTTGATCTTAGGTTATTATCATTTGATGTCTCTGTTATGCAAGCAAACACTGAAAAGTAACTCATAAAAAGTGTTTAATTATACATATTTATTGAAAATTGACAAAAGTGGTTAGTCTAATTATAAGGAAAAGTTGTCAACAGGTAATCTCTGATGTGTGCTGTCACACATAAAGAAAAGAAGAGACAAAATTATACAAAATCAAGACTTGACAGTAGTTCTAGAAAAAAGGTTATATCAAACAGAACAGACTAAAAGTAGACCTGATTGAGTCCTCAACAGATTATAAAAGCTCCATTAAATGCACTTAAAAATATTAAGAATGATAACAGTGTCTAAGAAGTAATGTAGTCAAGTGGCTGATGGGAAGAGAAAATGAGCAAAAACGCCTTTTCTGCCAGGATGTGTTGCAGACTCCAAGGTAAGGGATGTGAAGTGCCATTTCTGCATCCTCCAAGGCGATGACATCACTGTCAATCTGCAAACAAAGACAAATTCATTAATGTTAAAAAATGTAAATGTTTTTTTAATGTCACAAAAGAACGTAGGAAGATAGCAGTTTGATTAAATCATCCAAGTCAGCCATCATCGAAAGGTGTGTAACATTCTTCTTCCATAGGAGGGGATGTATTTTTCCAGAGCTGCATCATCCATCAAGGCGATGACATCACTGTCAATCTGTACAGAAAAATAAAACAATAAAAAATGAAATATTAGTTTACTTAATATAATTTAATGTCACAGCTGCAAAACATATAGAAAAAAAAAAAAAGAATAACTGGAGTTTCTTCTGTCTGTTTGCATGCCCACTAACACTGGATAAAGGGTTAAATCAGATGAATCCAAACTGACTGTGACACCGCAACATGATGGTAAATTCTAGACAGAGTTGATCATCGGATTGATTCTGGAGCACTACGTAATGACGTAACGTTCAATCTCCCAGTTCCTTTCAAAACCCCCGACTTATCAAAAAAAAAAAAAAAGCTGCACTCTCTCTGTAACTTTGTAACGGCACCGACAGACGTGGCGTTAGCTTAGCTAATATGGATGTTGATGAGCATTCAAAATAATACATTGCTGCTGTTCTCTGATCCCCGAAGAAGAAATGGCTGTTGCCTTGGATACACAACGCTACTCCGGGGTGTCACGTGACTTCCGTCTCCCGAACTTTATTTAAACTCGCGCTGGTACAGCATAACAGCAGCTGCGTTTGTTATGTTAAACGTTTGGACAGCAGATGATTATTTTACGGGGCCCCGTCGACGGCGCAGTGTTTGTGAGCAAATAAGATAATTAAAAGATAGAAAGCGTCACGTGACGACAAGGTTGAAAACGGACCGTTAGTGTAACCGTGTAAATAAAGATACGTGTGCATCACACAGTTACAAAACACGACAATGTTTCTGAGACATGTCAGGAGTATTTTCTGACAGCTACAAACAATAACTAAAAGATCATGTAGTTAGTTATTCATATAAACGGTCACGATGGGCGTGCTAAACATATCATTGACGGATTGACGGTAAAACGTGCATAACGCAGATTAATAAAATAGCTTATTGAAACTCAGTAAAACTGTGGATAAGTTTGTTACGAACACATATTCAACTTGACAAATTAACAGCATGCTGCACATTTCTATAAAAAGACTTCAAACACGTGCAAATGCCAGATAGATGCTACAAAAGCTAGCATAGCCTGCCGCCCTTTTATTTTCAAGCTCTGTATTAACGAGCTTTGTTTAAACTCACCTTCTCTTCTTCCATGAGCGAAATGGCCTCCTCCTTACAGACGTCATTTTAGTGTGTTTTACTGCTGCAGGTGAGTTCCGAATCAGCAGTCCAAAAGGAAGTGGCTCACATCTCCCCGTAGTTCAGAATTCTGCCTTCTTTTTACCCAGAATTCTGACTTCCCCCCCCCCCCCTCAGTATTCTGAGATTAAAGTAAGAATTCTGAGAATAAAGTCAGAATTCTGAGTTTAAAGTCAGAATTCTGAGTTTAAAGTCAGAATTCTGAGAAAAAAGTCAGAATTCTGAGATTAAAGTCAGAACCCTGACTTTAAAGTCAGAGTTCTGACTTTAAAGTCAGAGTTCTGAGATTAAAGTCAGAATTCTGAGAAAAAGTCAGAATTCTGACTTTAAAGTCAGAGTTCTGAGTTTAAAGTCAGAATTCTGAGAAAAAAGTCAGAATTCTGAGAAAAAAAGTCAGAATTCTGAGTTTAAAGTCAGAATTCTGAGATTAAAGTCAGAATTCTGAGATTAAAGTCAGAATTCTGACTTTAAAGTCAGAGTTCTGACTTTAAAGTCAGAATTCTGAGTTTAAAGTCAGAATTCTGAGTTTAAAAGTCAGAATTCTGAGATTAAAGTCAGAATTCTGAGTTTAAAGTCAGAATTCTGAGATTAAAGTCAGAATTCTGAGTTTAAAGTCAGAATTCTGAGAAAAAAGTCAGAATTCTGAGATTAAAGTCAGAATTTCTGAGAAAAAAGTCAGAATTCTGAGAATAAAGTCAGAATTCTGAGTTTAAAGTCAGAATTCTGAGATTAAAGTCAGAATTCTGAGATTAAAGTCAGAATTCTGAGTTTAAAGTCAGAATTCTGAGAAAAAAGTCAGAATTCTGAGATTAAAGTCAGAATTTCCGTTGGCCTTTTTTTTTTTTTTTTCCATGGCCCTAATCCTCTTCCGTAGAAATTCAATTGATGACCTAGGGTTAAATAAATGTACACAACTCTTTGATTATCAGGTTAAAGACATATTTGAGCTGTTATTACTCAACTCAAACTCAACTCAGCTTTATTTATATAGCACTTTCAAAGAGCAGAATGCTAAAACAAAGTGCTGAACACTAAAAACATAAATACAGCAACAAAGATAAATACCGTATTTTCTGGACTATAAGGCGCACCTGTATATAAGCCGCACCTGCTCAGTTTAAAAAAGAAAGAAAAAAAAAGAAATACAAGCCGCACTGGGCTATAAGCCGCAGATATCTATGTTGAAAAATAAGATTACTAATACCAATTTTGTATTTTAAATGTACATGTATGCACATCTATCCATAGATTCATTGATGCTAAGCTTGTGTGCAGCAGTGCGGTTTCTTTCCTAGATAGCAAGCTCCATATCTTTTGACTTAAAATGTCAACCACACAAACTTATTTGTGTGATTTCCACAATGAAGAAAGATTTTAAAAACAATTGCCAGTTAATAATTTGTCACGAGTGTTCTATCTGCTAAAGAAAAAGTGGCGTTGGCTTTTCTGATTTGCATTGATTTTTTTGTCTATCTTGCTTTTGACTCAAATTCCGGTTAGAACTCCCCTAACAGTGGAAGAACAATCCACAGAATAGCCGCACCTTTGTATAAGCCGCATGATTTAACACCTAGGAAAAAAGTAGCGGCTTATAGTCCAGAAAATACGGTAGATACATAAAAGTCAATAGAATGACAATTAAAAACAAAAGCAGTAAAATAACAGTAAAAAGAGCAGGAGTCTCATGATGCGTTAAAATTCCAGAGCATTACCACATAGAAAATGCTATAAAAACAATCATATGGCTACTTTTCTGGTTTTTTTCTTAAATTGGGTTTAATGTTGTGAATTTTTGCCACCTAAACTTTATAATCCATTATATTTTTTCATTTATTTATTTTTTTAGCCTGCATCAGACCCAGAGGGCCAAATTTAGCCCGACAAAGGTTAAATTTGTGGTTGCGGAAGCCGCGGAGTGTTTAGTTAAATCTCTTACCAGTGTCCTATTGATTCTCTATGGTGTTCCAAAATTTCTACAGCTGTAATATACGTTTGGCCTCTGGGTGGTGCTGTTAGCACTTTCTTTGTCTGCGGCTATGGGTGAAACAACCCACAAGTGAGTCAGCCTGGGGCTTTTTTTGTGTTAGAAATTCCAAGAGCCTTCACGGTCACTTTCGATGCTTTCAGCAGCTTTTTTTGCTAGCCAAGATGGAGCGACGACGGCAAACACCCACTGAGCGAAAAGGTTTGTGAACCTCTCCCCATTAGGGCTGTAACGAGTATCCGGGTGCTCGGGTATTCGCGATCTGCTCCCGAAAATCAGAATATGAATATTCGCGACGTCCAAGATCGCTGATTTGCAATCTTTATAAATATCGTAAATTGTAGTAAAATATGATCAAAATATTATCAGGGAACGATGTATTTTTCCTCTGGAATGCAGATTGATGCATTATTTTATTATTATTATTTTATTAAGTTTACGAACTAAAACAAGGCCGAAAGACACCAGAAGTACACAAACATCTTAGTTGCGGAGAAGCTTCCGGTTTTCAAAGTAAAACTAGCCAGAGATTTTTTCCGTTCAAAAACTGAGACTGAAGTTCTGTTCACTAACAAAACTTTTGAAGACATGAATTAGCTTTAACATCGGCACTTTAGCTTCAGTGTTTACGTTCTTTTAGTTATGATAACTCTTCAACAGTTGACGCAATTAATGAAACTCCATCTTATTCTGAAGAAATGCAGTCTCAAGCTGCTGAAAGGCGGATGTAATCAACATGAATCAGATGATTCTGCTGCGGAAAAAAAAACACTTTTTTCACACGGGCTCTGCGCCAATATGTAAAGCTTAGAACGTTAAATATCTAAGAACTTTGAGGATAAAAAAAACTGTGGGGAACATTTTCAAGTTTTGTTGTTAAATGATACAAAACAGCAGTGATTGTTCGTATCGGATCGCCATCTAAGCAACAATCCACAGCCCTACTCCCCATATTTGTTTACACTTGGGCCGCAATGATTAGTTGACTAATCGAAGACTAACTGACTATTAAAATAGTCGACAACTAATTTAATAGTCGATTAGTCATTACTTTAAATTATATGTAGTTGGAGTGCAGTAAAATTGAAAGTTATAATAGCATTCTGCTAGCTTTTTGGACTACTAAGGGATTAATTAAGTTTTTTTTTTTAGTTTAGCTAATATTCCAGCTACATGCTAGCTGTTATGGCTAACTTAGGCTTTTTTTGTTTTTTAGCCTTTTTGGAGTTTAGCTAATATTTCAGTTACATGCTAGCTGTTTTGGCTAACTTGAGCTTTTTTTTTTTGTTTTTTTATGCATTTTTTTTTATTTAGCTAATATTTCAGATACGTGCTAGGTGTTTTGACTAATTTAGCATTTTCTACGTTTTTTTTAGACTAATTTGGAGTTCATCTATATTTCAGCTGCATGCTAGCTGTTTTAGCTAACTTAGGCTTTTTTATTTTTTTGGCTTTTTGGAGTTCTGCTAATATTTCAGTTATATGCTAGCTATTTTAGCCAACTTGAGCTTTTTTTGTTTTTTTACACTTTTTTTTGGAAGTTAACTAATATTTCAGATACATGCTAGCTGTTTTGACTAATTTAGGATTTTCTATGTTTTTTTTAGACTAATTTGGAGTCCAGCTAATATTTCAGATGCATGCTAGCTGTTTTGGCTAATTAAGGCTTTCTTTGTTTTTTAGGCTGTTTTGAAGTTTAGCTAATATTTCAGCTACATGCTAGCTGTTTTGGCTAATTATTTTAAGGTTAATTTGGCATTTAACTAATATTTTAGCTGGCTATCAACTTCAGCCTTTTCCGTTATCAATTTCAGCATCTTCAGCTATCGTCACAAGCATTCTCTGCTGTAAAATTCAGTTTACAGCACTTACAATATCATTTTTGCAGATAATGCTAGTGTAAATATATTTAATTTAAAGCTAATGGTTGTTAAGATGTGTGCTTTACATCCACTTTGCACATGACTCGATTATTGGACTAATCGAAAAAAAAATCTGTGATTAATCGACTATTAAAATAATCATTTGTGGCACCAACTGGATGCTTCCCCAACTTCAACAGGTCCCTCAAAGATCCTGCTGCTCCAGAGAATCAGAGACAGATGAAACAGAAAGTTCAGTTAGACCTCAGTACAAGGCAACTCAACTGTTTATGATTTTGGGGTTTATTCATTAGTGGATTACCAAAGGGTTACTCAGCAGCTGTTAGCAGAAAAGAGTTGGACTCTTCATTATCGGCTGAGTCAGAACAAGTGGCAATCAAACGGAGAACAGTAATTACTGCATTCCGATTGAAGCCGCTGCTTCTGGTGACAATTTAAACGCCGCCGTGCCGTCTGCTAAAATGGCAGCTCCTCTCCGCATTGACACGTGTGATTAACGTCGAGTGTCTCCCCATTGAAACGTCTGTTTTTCCGCGGCCAATTTCACATCTTCCAGCGTCGCTGCTAGCAACACTACTTTCGGGTGACAAGTCCTCTTTGTTTCTTCTCTGCACCTACAAAGTAACTGACACCTCCGGGAATTGAATCTTGAGCAGATAATAACTGCGATCTTTTGTTTATGAAGCGTGCGTTGGTCACAAGGACACAAGCTCTTCAGTTTCTACAGGTTTTTTCCTCCTGTGTGTATTCATGAGGATTCTGCTAACAGAATGAGTAAAAAAAAATCACTGATAAAGTGGGCAGAGGAAAATCAACGGAAATGGATAAACGGAAAACATTAAAAGTTAATTTTTGGTTTTTAATGAAAAGTGAATTTTAATTTTTTTTCTGGAAAGGGACAAGAAGAAAACTAGCAGTAATTTGTCTGCTTTGGTCCATTTAACTTTAATTTGTAATTTGGCTGATTTCCTTTCAAATTTATTTTTTTTAAACTAGAATCTTTTCATTTGATTACTTCGTTTTGTCTCTAATAATATTAAATTTTTGTAAAGTGAAAGCACAGAATGCAAAACTGGCCTCAGCTTTAGTCAGTTTACACACAAAAAAAAGAAAATATAGACCATCTACTAAAAAAAATATAGATCAAACAGAGAATCTGAGTCTAAAAGAGACTAAAATAACAAAAATCTAATTATAAAAGAATGGCAGCACCACAAGACAAACAATTGGCTCCACATTAAATGGAGCACATGCATATGCTGAGGCCTAATGAGGGATAACAGTTCATTTAGCTCACTAATTTGAGTGAGAAAAAAGGTTCAAAACAGTGACCACAAGCTGAAAAAAGCTGTTTTTCATCTTTCAAGGCTATATGATGTCACTTTTCTAAACAATTACAATTTGAACAACAAGTTCACTGTAATACAAGAACACTGTAAAAAAAAAAAAAAATCAGAAAAAAAGTGTAAAATCATAATAGTTAACCATAATCACGAAAAATGAAAATTAGTTTGATAAACAACCTTAAACCAATAATTTATACATATTTGTTCAGTAAAATTTACAAAATTATCTAGTTTGTTCTCCCAAAAACATGTAAATGTCCCTACTAATATTTTAACAGTGAATTCATGTAAAATTTAAGATTTTAAATTTTAAATTTAGTTTAATTTTTTAAAAGAAAATGTAATGGTTGAAATGAAATCCAACAATTTCTTGTTGTTGTCAAATTTTCCTGTTTCATTATGTTCAATTTGTAAAATACTATTATAAATATAGGCCTGCGAAGATTACATATAACAAGTTAAAATGTTAATTTATCTACAACAAAGTTACGATAACAGGAAAGTTTTTGCTTTTCAGGTTTTATTTAGAGTAATTGCGTCATGATTTGTAGTTTTTACTGAATTTTCAAGGTAATTCCAGCTGCCGGAATTATTCTACAAAAATTACACTTTTTAAAAATTTTCTTTACAGTGTATCACTCAGAATTTCCCTGTAAATCATTGCATATTGTTGCAGCAAAAAGAAATATTACCTCACTTTTGGATTTAGTCACTCCCAACTCTGGTTGTAAATAAACAGAGGGACTAATTAACAGACTTAAATACATCTGTTGTGAATTTAAAATAAAACCAGGTGCGAACGATGGAGTGACAGAAAAGGAAACGAGTAAAACGGAATCAATGGCTAAAAAAAAAAAAACAAATGAATGTGAAACAGAAATAGAAGGAAAATACAGTCCGTCAGGAGGATGAAACAGTTTAGCGAGTTTTCACAGAAGACCAGCAGAGACTGAATGTCTTAGTGTTAACGTTTCAAAGAGCCACGGCGCTAATTAGGCATATATGGTTGTCGGGGAGGAGTTTAAGGAAGAATCTTAAGGTGGTAGTGGTAAAACATTTGGATGAGAACAGCTGTTCAAAACCACAGATCTGGAAAAAAAAAAAAAAACATCACGACTTGGGCAAGTTGTCCAAGCAAACCCAATATATTATTGTGTATATATAAAAAAGAAAATGCCATTTTCAAATTTCTACACCACAACCCCTTCAAGGACGGACCTGGAGGTGCAGGTGGGTTACAATAAATTCATGAAAGAAAAAACAACATTGTTTTTTTTAAGATTACAAAAAAATCTGACATTTTTAGACATGAAGGAGGAAATGTACCTTTAATTTTTACAATGATTTCAATATTTGACCTTTTATTCTATACTTTTAAGTAACAGTACTGATCATAGACTCATCCAGTGGTCCCCAACCACCGAAATAAATATTAATTTTACGTTTTTTTTTTTGAGTCTGGACAAAGTGACTTCATCTGAAAAATCTTTTGGTTTTGAAAAATCGACAGGATTCAATCAGTTACATTTCAGTCATTTGAACACTAAAATATTCCAATGCAAAGGAATAAGCGATTAGAGCAGAAACAGAAGAACAGACATCAAAACGAAGAAAAAAAACCAACAAAAAACTACCAGAAGTTCTACTTAAAGTATGGACCTATCACAACAGATGATTCCCATGATATTTGATAATATTCAGAATATTAAATATCAGAATTTGTTACCAGAGTTTGATGTTCCACTGTTGTTAAAATTTGTTGTTATTATTAGTATTAACAAACTTGTGTTGCATTCAAGTGTACAGTTTCTATGTCACTGCACGCATTCACACCTAACAAATCAGAACCAAAACACACTGCAACTATTGACTGTATATAGAGAACTGGACTGAACATATGTGATGTCACCCTTAGAAAATGCCTTACACCTACAGCCGCATACAGCCAATCGAGTCGCTTTTTTTACGCGACACGAACTTCATCATGTTGGAGCCAGATGACTAGTTGGTTTCGAGTTGAGTCAACGTTTCCATGGCAACTACTGTCACCAATCGTGAATAGGCTTGTTTGAACGTCACACCCCTCCCAAGGGAATCCGTCAATCAAACGTTTGAGGTGGGGGCCAGAAATTTCTCCCGAGGCATCTGATTGGTCAGTTTGGAACTTTAATAACTTTTCGATAAAGAAAAAAAATCATGAGAAAAGTTGAGATAGTCAAGAAGAGGTTAGGAAAAAGACACCAGAGCAAAAAAAAAAAGGTTATTCTGACAAATAGAGTGACAGTAATAGCTGTTTATTTCTGAGTTGAAGTCTGGGATTTTGACTTCTTGGAGACAGCAAGTATTGGAACTTGGAGGGGGGAGGAGTCACTTATTCCAGTTCTCTATATACAGTCAATGACAGCAATGTTTTCAGAATCCTGAAATTTGCAGGTTGCACTCCTACAAAATTTTTTTTTTTTAATCCAATTCTTATTCTTCATTTTTAATTGTTATATCTTTATGATTAATTATTGGAACAATACTATTTTTTTTTGGGTTATAGTGGTTCCTTTAACCCAATTCATTCTTGAGTTAAATGAACCCTGCCGAAACTACTTTTTTACCACAAACTTTGGTTAAAAACAACAAAACTTTTTTTTTTATTTTTTATGTCTGTTATTTTTTATTGTTGGTGGTTAGGGCCAAGCACATTTTTGACAGTAGATCCCACCGCATGCGTCAGGAGATTTAGGTTTACGACCACATTTTTGGACAAGCCTCGGGGAGGGAATTTGACGTGCATCAAAAGAGGAGCTGGACAGAAATTCAGCACACAAATCGCGTTTGGCGGGAACACAACATAAAAAAAAAAAAAAAAAAAAACCTAAACTGCTTATATGATACAGTATAAAAGATTTAATTGATTTCTAGGGAAATCGAAGCTCAAATGGGAGTTTTTATCTTCCTGCTTTCCACTTAAATGGATTTTAAGGAGTACTTGATGTGTTTTCCTGTTTGCTGATAATTACAAAAGACATTTCCTGCATTAACGCAGTTTCTCACTTATTGTAAAGAAGCTATGAGGATGATGCATAGACTGAGTTGGCAGGAGAAGACTGTCGATAGTCTGGAGGACTTTGATCCACAACTTATCAGAAGTGATGGGAGAAAACAAGAGAGCTTTCCTAAATGTGAAAGTTTGTGAGAGTTAATTTTCAAGCTTCAACAGCTCGCAGGCAGATTTTAAGCAACGTTTGACACTCATTTTATTTCAGTGAAAAACACATGCTCCATTGTTAGCTTTTCAAAGTCGGTGGTTATCTTTTAAGAGCTTCAAAAAAAAAAGGAAAAATTTCTGATTTGATCCTTATGGTCAAAAAAAGAGGATTGTGCAACTTATTTGCAATGAAAATGAATAATATTCTCCTTTAGCACCAACAACTAGATAAAAAGTCTTTTTGACTTTGTTGTTTTGTGTCTAAAGTTATTTTTTTCTTATTTTTTTCATATTTTGTGTGTGTATTAGAGAAGGAAAAATCATTAAAAAATAATTGACAAAACTCAAGGTCATGTAAAAGAATGCAATTGATGAAAGCAAACGGGAAAAATGAGGATACTTTGCTTTTTTATGAACTAATAAGTTGTTATTGTTGTGTAGAGTAACAGAGTAGCATACTCATTTTCACTGATCTAAAAACATTTTCTATCACCAGGAGATCAGCTCTGTTTTCACCCAAACAGGACCTGATAAAACACTTAGGAAAATGAAAGACCATGAAATAGGTTTTGATCACTAGAAAACAAGACCAAATGGCTCTTTTACAGTTAAAGGTGTAGAGTAACAGAGTACAGTAGAGTAAAGGAGAGCAGTGTAGAGTAGCATAAAGTAGAGTCCTGTAGAGAAGAGTAAAATAAAATATATTTTTATGGAGAATAAAATATTGAAAGTTATTTAAGGATTAAGTTGATTTATTCTGGAATAATATTCCTTCCTGCCTTTTTATAATTCATGTTAAAAAGTTACTGTTTTAAAAATTGACATTATGCTAGTTTTTTTGGACTATTTTGGCATTTACTAAGATTTTTTTAGGCTGTTTTGGAGCCTGTTAGCTGTATGCAACTTGCTTGAATATTAGAATATAAAACTTGCTGCTTAAATGTTTCCAAATTTATAAGTTATAATTGTACATGTTTTAGCTAATTAATTTATATGAAATTTTAACCATTATTGTAATTCTGTTTTATTTGCTTAACAAATGTTGTATTTTATTGTTGTATTGATTCCTCCCTTGAAAAAGAGGTTTTAAATCTCAATGGGATCCACCCCTGGTTAAATAAAGGTTAATAAAAAAATAAAAATAAAGTTGTTTTAGTCAATTTCTCTGTCATAGGATCCCAGCCACAATCTTTAGTGCCACAAACATTTTCTTATTCCATTAACAAGGTAAATAAGCTATAATTTGTTACAAATTACCAAAAAGCCCCCAAACCTGTAGAAGTTGAACATTATTTGCATTGTTGGTCATGTTGCCATGGAAACAAAGCCAAAGCTGGAGGAGAATAGAAGTGTAAGAAGCTCAGGGGCACAATCATGCTCATCTTTTTGTGCATGCTTAAGTCCTGGCAACTCAATGTTGTTCAAAAAAATGTCTCAATTCTAGGTCGAACGGGTGATGAGGAGGAGGTGACAGATTTTTGTTGGAGGGTGACAAAGAAGAAGAAGCTGGTCAGAAAAGAGGAGACAGACCTCACAGTCAGACAAAAGGAAACTGATGGAAAGCGACAGAAGGGAAGGAAAGGTTTCAGACATGCGGGTGCCGGTGGCACTTAACACCCTCCAAAAAGAGAGGATGATCCCGTCGGCGCAGAGCGGAGCAGGGAGTCTTGTCTTAATTTGAGCAAAGGGCTGATTACCACTCCATCCAGCTTGTCGGCCTTTTTCTTACAACTTTTAGCCCCTTCCCGGTGACGGGCTGGCATAGGTCAGGCTCACCGGAGACCCGCTGTCAGTCACTTGATCGCTCCGAGTTAAAAGAGGAAGGGGGGGCTGTTTCCAGGGATCACGACTGAGATAAACAAAAGATAATTCTTGCCGACGTGGAATCTTGTTCAACCTCACGCCGATTCATTATTTATTTTGAGTTATATAAAAACCCAAATACGTTTGTGTGGAACAGCTAATGAATTTGCAAAGACACCATTAGCATGGTAATGCTTCAGTTAGCGTCTAATAAAGCTTAAGTGCAGCAGCACCAGTCTGAATCACAAAATGCACCAAAAGTCATTTAAATTTAAAAGGATTTATTTGAAAAAAAAAAAAAAAAACCTACTTTGAAAATCCTCCAAGGATCCGCTGGTCTCCAAGGGATTTTTCACCTCTTCATCAACTATGGGTTGTAAAAAATGTCCACAAAATGCCAAGTCAAATAGGCTTTTTTCATTAGAGAGAGGTATTTCTTCTTTATGTCACAGTGTTGTAAATCTTAGAGCAAAGTCACAAAGAGCCAAATCATCCCAAAAATGCAGCAGAACTGACTTTCTATAAGCGTTATTTTTTGATTTAATATGTTTTTGTAAGAAAAAAAAGATTTGGAGTTAACTTAGCAGCCCATGAAAACAAGAAGAAAAAACAATTTTTAATTGATTAGTATGCAATAAAACAGGTTCAAAATGTTATTTGTTTTTTAAATTTTAGATTTAAATTAAATTAAAATTATTTTTTTTAAATTACCGAGTCCCGATCTGATACTTTTGTAACACATTTAAAACATGAACAAATTGAATAAACAGATTTATGTTGTTCCTTATTTATATTTCATTAACATTATTTTATCTTTCAAATAGAACACTTCTGTAAAGTAGCTTTAATAGCCAAGTAAAAATAAAAATATTATATTTTCTTGTTCTATAAGTGATAATTAGTCATGTGAGAAAGTTTTGTAACTTTAGCTTTAATATCTTGAACATTTTTGCCCAAATGTGATTCCTGTCCACATTAAGCATTCTTAAAAATAAATTATGACTGTTTTAGCATGAATTTGATGAGTGTTTATGAATCAAATCATTATTTATTTTTATTTATTCGTCTTTTGTTTGTTTTTTAAGATTATGAGCTTCTTTTAAAGTTCTTAAGACATCACATTTCGGTTTTATTATCAGAGTAGTTAATTTTAACTTTTATTTCTCTTTCAGATAAATAAAACAGGCATATCAAAGGACAGCTCGGGTCCTAAGGAGTGAAATCATGGCGCTAGCATGTAGCAGCTAGCAGCTGCTTTTTAGCTATTTGTCTGCAGTAGGAAGAGCTTAACATTAAAAAGAAACAAAACTCTGTCTTTTTCTGTTGAAATGCCTTCAGAGGTTGTTGTTTAGAGACACTAACTGTCAGTTTAAAGCGTTTTAAAAGAGTTATTGATCCCAGAAGTCTGAATCTGTGATCGGCTAGCTAGCTAGCTAGCTAACTTTACATCTGTCCTCTGCTTGAACTGTTGTTGTTTTCTGCTGCGTTTTCCAGGAATAACGTTTAGTGATCTGTTCATGACATGCAGACTTCTAGTGGATTATTTATCCGGAATAATAAGATTGAAATATAAAGTGCTGATCAGAATAAGAATAAATGAAATATCCGATCCTGATCGGACAACGGAGCCCGATTCTGATCGAGTCTTTAACCACGTGATCGGGACATCCGACATTATTAATAATCCTCAAGTAACAATAAATCACACGACTATTTAAGTAAACATGACACTTTTTCCGAGCCGTAAACATGCTCAAATGATCTACAAAAGTTCTAAAAAATGTTGGAAATCTATGACACATTTTCTACAAACTGGTCAAGTTTTACTGATTAGTTCACACAAAGCAGAAGTAGTGTGACCAGAAACTGTATCCGGCAGACAGCGGCTGGCAGCGTGACTAACCGCGGTGTAATTCTGAAGTCTGGCAGCATTCAGATTGATAAGCACCTGCAGGGGTTGCTGTGGTAACAACAGGGGGGTACAGCTTTGGTCCTTTGCTGTCTACGTATGCAGAGCAACATCCTTCAGGTGGTCCAGTGACCTCAGAGTAGATCTCAGCTTGTAATTGATTATTTATTACTGCCATCTATGTAGAGACATGATTCACAAATGTTGTCCAGCATTGATCGATTGATCTTCAGTAAGTCAGATTTTCATAAGAATACTGGACCAGCTGTTACATCAACGTAATGACAGATTTACTATTAAGCTCCTTTGACTTTATCACAGTTTCCATGTGAACAAGAGAGACTGCAACTTGATCAAAAATGGTTTCCAAATTAAAAGCATTTATGTCAAATGCTACATTCACACTGCCTGAACTTCCATCCATTCCTTAACCTCCTGGGGCCCGGGGGTTAGCAAAGACTGTCCTGGTTACTGTTGGGCGAAGGCGGGATACACCCTAGACCAGGGGTGGGTAAACTACGGCCCGGGGGCCACATACGGCCCCTGAAGCTACTTAATCTGGCCCTCCAAATTAAAATACATTAAATCAAGAATCTTAATTATTGTTTTATTTTCATTGTATTTCTGGTTTCCTCTCATGAATGGTGTTGTTTCTCTGGCGTTTGTGTGTGTTTTTTCGGTGATTTTTCGGATTTCTTTGAGTTAGCATTTTCCTCTGAAGAACATCAACCCATTGGATCACCAAAAGGAGAACAAAAATCTAAATTTAGACATTAAAAATCCCAAATTTTCTGTTTTTAAATGAATATATGTGAATTTTAATCCAAATTAAAGCATGTTTTTCTCTAAATTCCACATTATCATTTTAGTTTATGAGGTTCATTACCAAATCTCTCCTTCCATCTGCTCCTTGTTCGGCCAAATTTTAGAACCCTTTCTGGCCCACAAATCAAAAAGTTTGCCCACCCCTAGTCTAGACAGTAGGGCTGTAACGAGTATCCGGATGCTCGGACGACTGCTCCCGAAAATTCGAGTACGAATATTCGCAACATCCAAGATCGCTGATTCGCGATCTTTATAAATATAGTAGAGTGGAGTAAAATATAATCTAGGGACAATATATTTTTGCTCTGAAATGCAGATTAATGTTAGATTTAACCTTATGAACTAAAACTAAACCAAAAGAGTAGCAGTACTGTTACCGGAAGTACGGTGAACTTCCTGTTTTCAAAGTAAAACTAGTTAGAGTTTTTTTCCATTCAAAAACCGAGACTTAAGTTCTGTTCACTGGCATAACTTTTGAAAAAATGAATTAGCTTTAACACCGGAGCTTTTGCTACAGTGTTTACTTTCTTTTGGTTATGATAACTCTTCAACAGTTGACGCAATCAACGAAACTCCATCTTATTCTGAAGCGGAGAAACGCAGCCTCACGCTGCTGAAAGGCGGTTGTGATCAACCTGAATCAGATGATTCTGCTGCGGAAAAACAACTTTTTTCATCAATATGTAAAGCTTAGAACATAAAACATTGAAGAACTATAAGGATAAATAAACTGTGGAGAGAATTTTTAGGTTTTGCTGTTAAATGATCCGAAACAGCAGGGTTTGTATTCTTTTTTATGTGACTGCTGAACTTAACCAGAAGGTTGACAAAAAAAAAAAAAAAAAAATTACAAAATTTCTTTCTATCAGAATCTTTGTGGTTTTTTTTTTTTCAGTTTGTTTGATTCTGATCTCCTGTTCTAAATAAAGGTTTAAATGTGGTGATTTAACACAAATACTTTTAATTTTTCATCCATCCAGTAAATAGACATCCACGTAGCAATGAACTTCATATTAAAAAATTCAGAATCGTGGTTCGATTCGTGAATCGAATCGCCACCTAAGCAACAACCTACTGGACAGGTTGCCAGCGTGTCACAGAGCTCATGGAGCGGGCGCAGGCGAGCCTGCTACGCTAGCTAGCTGTCTGGCGGACAACGTAGCGAGCGTGCATGCGTCCACTGTAGGAAAACGCAACCGGGGCCACCACAGAAACTGCTGACCCACATTTCCTGTCCACTTTTAAACCAAATGGGGCCCATATAGCTTGCTGGCTGGGCACGTGTTATCTGAGTGTTTGCTACGACCTGTCACCCGCAGCATACCCGTAGAAAAACAAATGGTTTCTCTATTTCCACCCGCAGTAGAAACACGCTCTTCTTCAACTTCAAAACAGACTGATTAGATTCATAAAAAATGAACTCATTGCTCAATGTAAAAAGAGATTAGCTTCAAGCTGATATAATGTGTAACAGACCATGCATACATTATCCAATTTAAGCTTTAGGAGGTCTTATAAAACCGGAAGTTAGCCTGATAGTATGAAACACTCAATACAGTTTGTGATTCTTTTATCATCCATCAATTTTTGACATTCTTTGTAATGAACCGTAACCTCCGTTTAAGTACGGTCGCCACACGTATGTTTAATATCTCGGTGAATGTGACTTTAAGAAGAAAATGAATGTTTACAAGTTATTTCTTTTGCTAGGAAAGATGCCCGCTGTGCTCCCCCGCCGATGATCTACATTCATGCTGCATAATCAAACTTATTTACTGAACTGTGGAAGGCTGCAGCTCCTTCTGCTGCACTGATTTGCACCTTTGCTCAGGCTTGTGCTGCAATTTTTCATTTGAACCATTTTCATTTTCTTTGTAAGACCAGGAAATAAAAATGATTTCTTCCTTTGCAACTTCGGCAAAACTAACTTTGACTTAAAAAAAAAAAAAAAAAAGTAGAAGAAGAAGCAATTCCTTTCAGCAGCTGCAGAGAAAGTGTGCTTTAGAGTATGAGTTAAGTTGTTTTTTATTGTTCTGAACAATGAAATAAAATCTTCTCATCTTAGATATGAAATAAATTGATGCATTTAATGGAAAACAAATAATGTTTTGTAATATTTCTCTTATTAAGTTAGCAAAAAGAAGGTTAAACTCTCATAAATGAACATGATTGGTCAGTGAGACATTTTCTACATGACCTTCTATGCCAGGGCTGCTCATTCCTGGTCCTCAAGATCTACCACCCTGCCTGTTTTCCAGCTCTCCCTGTACTGCTTGCTGCTGATTACCTGGACCAGGTGTGTCCTTTCAATCGATTGTGGAGACATCTGACTGAGCCAATCAGCAGGTGGTAGGGCTTGGAGATCTGGAAAATAGTCAGGGTGGTAGATCTCGAGGACCAGGAATGAGCAGCCCTGTTCTATGCCATAGGTGTCAAACGTCCGTGTTCACCGCTGTTACTACAAGTCCCATAATGCTCTGCTGTTTCGGCGCGACAGAGGCAGACACGCCCCCTCCTCTGTAGCGGTTCTGTGATGTCGGAACGTAATGACCCGTTTTTACTTCAAAAGGCTGCAAATAGAAAGTAAGTATTCAATTAAATCTTATTTAATATGCCATTTATATGTTTTATTACTATTGTTTTTATTATTAGTAGTACTACAGAGTTTTTCCTACATTGAGAATTTACTAGCGGGACCAGCTTCTGCGCACCGAAAAGGGGGGAAAGGTGGCTGATTCCAGGGGCCCAGATTGAGATGACAAAATGATAAAATAGAAAAAAAAATTCCAGTAAACCAATAACCAATATATAATCATAAATATTTTTGATTTTTAATGTCAAGGTAACAATATTTATATATTTTGTTTTAGAAACTTCAAGGTAAACGGACCCCCCCTCCCCTTCTTTAAAAAATGGTTCGGTCCGACTGGATTAGACTCCCGCAGGCACGCTGTTTGTGACAGACAGGTCTGCAGTGAGTGAGGTAGAGGAGACCCTGGTAGTATTATTAACAACTTGAATTTGCATGTCTGCACTTTAAAATTCTATATGCCTTGCTTGTTCAATATTCATTGTTAAAATGTTTAACAATTTTCATTGTTTGGTACCATCTTGAAAGGTTCATTTGTTCAACTTTAGCGGCTTTGTTCAATTTAAAATTTTGACCAACAGTGTATTTGAGTTTGACACCTCTGCTATATCTCTAGTTCATAATTATGTTAAAAAATTACTGTTTTACATATTTAAAAATTTAGTTTTAGAGTGTTAATAAATGTTTTTCCTGTTCGGCCCGCGACCTAAGATGTGTTTTGGATTTTGGCCCCTTGTGCGATTGAGTTTGACACCCCTGTTCTATGGTGTCACTTAAAAAGCAAACTTCTCTCTTGGTCCAAGATTGGTTTCTAACTCATCTCAAATAGACTGGATTGAAGCAATAACTTCCAATCAAATATGCTCTCTCAATATTGTGTTTGTTTTTCTAATTTCTAGCCCAGACGCCATCCAGATCTGCTAAAAATCTGCTCTACGACACTCTGACTCACCAGCACACATGCTTCTCAGTTTCTCCTGGAATGAAACGCATTTGTGGATGAACAAAGCTGTTTTCATTCAAGTCTTACCCATAATTCACTGGTTAATCAGGCGAATCAAAAAGCTCATATTCTCTTTTTATGAAGAGTTAAGATCAAAACAATCCTGTAGGAAATATCTCGGACGACTCATCATGCTAAAGGAACTGTTTTGATATTAAAGCTGATCTTCTACTTCACATTTTTTAAAGAAACAGTTCATTTTTAAAAAATCATTTTCTTTTCCCTTGAGTTCTTAATGTTCAGCAGTCAAATATATATAAAAAAAAGACCAGATTTGTCTGAACTTGCTAAACGATAGAACCAAATTCTCATCAAACAAACTTGATTCTGTGACAGGAACGTCATTTAAATTTAAAACTTAAGACAAAAAAAATCTAAAACTTCAACAAGATACATCAGAAACCTCAAATATTACTTGACAAAGTGTGGAAAGACGAGCAAAGATCTGTGTTTTGATTAAGAAAGGAAGTAAAAAAAGAGCATCACTGATCATAAGAAAGAAAACTTAACAAAAAAGACATTAATACTGACAACGTTTTTAGTAAATATTTAATTTGTAGGGAAACTGACGCCTCATGAATTTGTAATATATAGTCTAAAGCGTCATGAAAGTGTGTGGAAATGTTTTCATCTCAGCAGGTTACAAACACGAATGTTCTACGTTGAAACAGAGCTGGGATTTCAGATTTTTTTTTTTTTTTATCAAATTTTGATCTACATATTGGATTAATAACAGTCAAATTTACACGGATATAAAACGTTATAAATTCATTTCTAAAGCATGAAATATGTCCCAATAAAAATTGGTTTATGTTGATTTTTAACACTTTCTTGTAGCATTTTTGGATTAAAATGGATTAAAGTTTATGTAATTCCTAATATTTCCTAATTCCTAATATTTTGTGAATCAGGACCAGATGATAAAAAAAGTCTGTATGATGCAGCTGCTCCAGTCAGTGGAATACAAGCTCAGCTTCATTCTGATGCATCTACTTGTAGACGGCCAGATCCATGTACGATTCATGTTTTTGTTGCACTGGTAATGTTAGCTTGGGGTTGTAAGCTAGCAGGAGAGAGTGGGAAGTCAGGATGGGCTTACTCCCTGTCGTGGGCGATCCGGATATTAAAGGGTAACCAAACCCTAAATCAACATTTAATTGGCTATCTATAAATGGAGCTTTAACAGTGCTGTCTGTCGGTCATTGCCAAACTTTTGACAAATTCAAATAAACCTATTAAATATGAATGTAACAGTCCTACCCCTCCAACTGAATTTTAAATTTTGGCTGTGGGTGGAGTCAGCCTCTAACTTCCCTTTTTGGTTTCCCTTTAAGGTTAGTGTTAACTAAAACTGACCCACCAAACAGGAAACACTAGAGGGAGTTACTACAATTAATTTACAAAACAAAAGCAAATTAAACGAAGAGAGAAATTATTTATTATTATTATTATATTATTAACCATAGACAAAACTAAAGTCAGGCTTGTGAAACAATTTTAAGTAATCAAAAGAAACAACAGTCAAATTAAAATAATAAACTCTTTAGTTTTCCCCCCCATCTTCCTCTAATGGAACCATCCAGGAAGTTGCCCTGCTCCTCCCCCTGCAGCATCTCAATCCAGCCAACAGAAATTCAGAAAATGAGAAATTAAGCCAAAGTGGTCACTAAAGATGCTGAAGCTTTTTGCTAAAAATGATGACGCAATTTAATTTAAATTGCTGAAGGAATTTGCTGAAAATGCAAAAACTATTTGTAAAATGTTACATATGCTAATAAAACTGTAAATGTTAAATGAACTATAAAAGAGCGCTGAAGTTTACCTAAATAAAAAAAATGGTAATAAAATTGCTTAAAAATTCCCAATACATACCAGTTTTGTAAAAATATTTGGTGTGTTGCGTAAATATGAACTAAACTCCAAATTAGCCCAAAACGTAGTATATGTCAATTAGCTAAAAAAAGCTAACTTATTGCTTAAATACTAGCTAAACTCCAGAATAGCGTAAAATTCTTCAGTAAACTATATTAGTCGAAAACTTTAGCATGTTGCTAAAATAGAAGCTAAACTCTAAATTAACTAGTAAAAACCTCAGTAGAAAACAAATTTGTCACAATGTTAACCTGTTGCTAAAATAAAAGCTAAACTACAAATTAGCCTATAAAAATTTCAGTACATAACAAATTAGCCAAATCTGTTAGCATTTCACTAAAATATTAGTTAAACTCCAAAATAGCCTGAAATCATTCAGTAAACTAAATTAGTCAAAAACGTTAGCCTGCTGCTAAAATAGAAGCTAAACTCCAAATTAACCAATAAAAATTTCAGTGCAAGTTGGCCAAAACCATTAGCATGTTGCTAAAATATTAGTTAAACTCAAAATTAGCATGAAAAAAAACCTCAGTAGTGGCTACATTAGCCAAAAAAAAGCTAGCTTGTTGCTTAAATACTAGCTAAACTCCAGAATAGCATAAAATTCTTCAGTAAACTATATTAGTCGAAAACTTTAGCATGTTGCTAAAATTGAAGTTAAACTCTAAATTAACTAGTAAAAACCTCAGTAGAAAACAAATTTGTCATAATGTTAGCCTGTTGCTAAAATAAAAGCTAAACTCTAGAATAGCCTGAAATTCTTCAGTAAACTAAATTAGTCAAACGTTAGCCTGCTGCTAAAATGGAAGCTAAACTCCAAATTAGCCAATAAAAATTTCAGTGCAAGTTAGCCAAAACCATTAGCATGTTGCTAAAATTTTAGTTAAACTCAAAATTAGCATGAAAAAAAACTTCAGTAAAGGCTACATTAGCCAAAAAAAAAAAGCTAGCTTGTTGCTTAAATACTAGCTAAACTCCAAAATAGTGTAAAATTCCTCATTAAAACTGAACTTGTTTTGAAATATATTTTTTTAAGATCCCATCCTTCAAGCAGAGGGTCACAGAATCTTCCGTCTCAACGGGTAAACCGCGGAGGAGAGGCGCTTTTCTTCACAAAGGAGGCTCTGAAACACAGAGGTTTTTATTTACATGTAAGTAAAAAAAAATTAGTTTTAAAACCGCTGCAGTCGTATATTCGAGTGCTGGGAGCTCCGCGCTAAAGCTAGCTGAATATTGGTGACATCATCGAGCGAAAGGGACGTCCGAATTCTGAGACACTACTTTTTCATAACTCTTTGTTAATAAATATAGAGGACAGGAGAAGTGAAGAATTCTGATTGTGCCAAAGAAACTACAACACAAAAAAATAACTGGAAGAAAATGAACTGCAGTGAATCCTGCCATCACATCCTCTGGCATAGACAGTATATAGCGAGAACTGGACAGATGATCCCCTCCCCCCTCTTATTCCAAATAGAAAGCACCCACCAAAATCCCAAGACTTCTTTTGAGAAATAAACAGATATTACAAAGTCATTCTATTTTTCAGAATCATCTTTTTTTGTTTTCTCTCACCTCTTTTTAACATGTACTTGCTAAACCTATTTTTTTTCATTATATATTTTCTTTGCCGCAAGTTATAAACTAGCCAATCAGATACCTCAGTGGTGTCTCTTGGCCCTCACCTTGAACGTTCAAAACGTTCGATTGACAGATTCTGCTTTCAGTGGCCCTCCAACAAGCAAACTCCTGATTAGCGACACTGGTTGCCATAGAAATGATGACTCAGACCGACTCGGACCAATCACTGCCTACTAAGGACATCTGGTTCCAAAATGGTGACTGAATTGACTTCATTTCGTTGGAACCAGAGCTAAGGCATTCACAGGCGCTTTGTCCATCTCTATATATGTCAATGATGCCCACCGTTAGCCCCGCCCACAACAGAATTTAACTATGACTAGGGTTTTTCACTAAAACAGCAGTGGGAACACTTCTACAATATATCAAAAGATGACTTGAAACTTTAAAATCTCAAAATAAAAACCTCTTATTTATTTATTTTTTGTTTGTTCTGCTGCAAACATTGCAGCAGTGTCCACACACTGTAGGTGAACCCAGCTAGAAGGACAGAAAAAACATGATGTAGCACATCTGCTCCATGAAGTGACAGTTACGTGACAACTCGGAGCTTTCGAAACAACCACTGAGCATTTATATTTATAGACGTGTTGTTGTCCGCTCAGAAGAAGCTGCCCGCTTGTTACTGTTGGAGTCTGGCTGGTGAGCCGGCGTCACTGCAGACTTGGTGTGTGAGGGTTTTACTACCCACTCCCACTTAAGGCTAATTGGTTGAAGTCGCACTTGATGTGACAGCCCTTCAAAGTAAATGGAATGAGAGTGGCTGGGAAGAGGGGGAAAGAGTCAAACTGGAATGGGGCCAGAGCCTCGAAAGGTGTTCAGGAAACACTGAAGATCAGACATAGAATAATCACAATGCATCTTATGCATAACATGCATGCAATGGAAACAACAGGCTAACCCTGTATTGATTTTGAAAAGGTCCAATAGGTCAAATAATTTTATGAAACTTTTTAGGAAATTTTAAATAATTAATTTCTGTAATCTTTTTTTTTTATTTCATTTTTATTCTTCTATTCTATGAAATGGGACAGAAAAAAGAAGAAAGAGGAAAAACGTATTTTGTCTTCCTCTTTTAACTATTAATAAATCAATCAATGATAAAAGAAAGATACAGATACACAAGCATTCATAGAATAAAAAAATCTTCGTAGAAAAAATAACTAAAACACTTTTAATATTAGATATATAGCATTACTTGCAATAATGCTAATACTAATACTGTAAGCGGAATGTGGCCGCTAAAGATGCTAGTGCTAATAGCTGAAAAAGCTGAAATTGATAACTAAAAACGCTGAAGCTAATAGCTAAAAATGTTGAAGCTGATAGCTAGCTAAAATATTAGCGAAATGTCAACTTAGCCTACAAAACTGAAAATAATTCTAAATTAGCCGAAACAGTTGTGTCGCGTAATTATTAGCAAAATGTCTAATTAGCCTAAAAAGCAGGTAAAATGTGTAATTTAGCCAAAAGAGCTAGCATGAGGCTAAAAATTAGCTAAACTCCAAATGAGCCTAAAAACTCGAAAACCCGAAAATTAGCCAAAACAGCTAGCATATAGCTGAAATATAAGCGAAATGCCAAATTAGCCTAAAAATCGGGAAAAAAATCCTAAATTAGCCAAACAGTTAGCATGTTGCTGAAATATTAGCTAATAATAGTCTAGAAATCCTTAGTTCAGACCGCAGAAGGGTGGAATCTACGTTCCACAAGGTTTTCTGTGAGGGGGGGCCGGCCACATCTGGAGGCGGGCCTGATCCGGCCCGCGGGCCGTAGTGTGAAGACCCCTATAGAGGAAGCTCATTTCAGATGCTTGTAGTCGGGACCTCGTTCTTTTGCTCACGACCTGGAGCTGTGACCATAGGTGGAGATTGGAACAAAGATCGACCAATAAAGTGAGAGCTTTTCTTTGGTGCTCAGCTCACTCTTCACCACAACAAACTCAATCTCCCACTCCGATCTTCCCCTCACCCTTGAACAAGACCGGAAGAAATTGAAACTCCTCCATCGGGGGAAGAAGCCCTCCACCCAGTGGGTGAAACCCCCTTGGAGCAAATGTTTTGCCAAAGTACCAAACTGAAGGTGCTGAAAACCGAAACGTTTTAACTCTAAAAGAACAACCAGTTGACTAACCTAAGGTTGTACTAAGACCACCTGGATCCTTTAGTCTTCATCCACAATAAGCATGCATGCTTTGCTTTCTCTCAGATTAAAGCTTTACTTGAACTTCAAACGATAAAAAAAAACCACAATCAACACATAAATATTCTCGAATCGTCCGTCTTTCATCTCCACGGAGGTTCTCCTTCTCTTTTCTGGTATTAGCCCACAGAGGAGCAGAAGTCACAAGATCGTAACCTCGTAAGTAGAAAAAGATTCCCGTAGGAGGTGAAACTCTCAGTTCACCACCCTGGTCTGTGTTTCTGCTCCTCGTCGATCTCTAATCGGGTTTTCTTCTGGTATTTTCTTCCTGTCTCAACGATGGAGGCTACAGATTTTTCAAGGACAGCGTTAGCTCGAGAAATGTCTTTTCAAGCTCAAGTCTGACCTCCACTTTGGTTTGTTAATTGATTAACGTTTGCTAGCAAACACAATTAACCTTCACATCAGTAACCTGCGCGGCTGCATCTATCTCATCATCCAACAAACTTTACGCTACTTAGCTTGTGGTTACATAAAGCATTTGTATTTGTATGTAGTTAGCTCCAGGTATTTATCCTTAAAATGTATCCAAAAACTCCACTTACACCCTTTGAACAGTTGTTTTGCAGAGCATTGTTTAGGGTCAGCAGACTACGATTGAAAAGCTTTCCAGCTGAACTAGTCAAATTGCAACAAAAACGGTTTCCATGCCAACGCTAACGATGACAAATTGAATTAAATTGAACTTTATTCATAGCCCAAAGGGATAAATTCACCTGTCACGCCACCAGAAAATGTTAATAAGTTGCATAAAAAAAGAGCTTTAAACCACAAGAATGATGTAAACGTCCATTTCTAATTAAAATAATTTTCTTCTACCCACTCCGTTTCAAGCACAATGTTTGCTTCACTTGTATATTTGTATATTTGTATTTTTTTCCCAATTTTCTTATATTTGTATTTTTAGATTCTTACGTTTATTTAGTATTTTTGTACTTTTAAATTCTTATATTTGTAATTTTCAAATTCTTATTTTATTTTCATTTTGTGTTTGTGTTTGAAATAAAAAACAATAAAAAAAAAAATTGGAATATTTTAACAAATTTTATAGCTAAAAGTGGAAAAATGACCAAAATATGTATTGTATGTATATAGTTTTGCTTATCAATGTCATAAAAGTTTAAATGTTTTCTGCGGCCTGCGACAAAAGTCACTTTTTATTTCAGAATGTGGTGAAATGACAATAAAGATCCTTGAATAGAAAACTACTATAAAAGCCTTTATTAACATCATATTGAATGTTTTTTTTTTTTTTTTGCTAATTGAGGGAAATTACATTTTTATCACTTTCTCAACAAGTTAAATCATTTACAAAACTGCAAGTCAACATGTATTTTTTTTTTTTCCTCCTGAGTTTAAAACTGTTTAAATGCAGGAATCGTGGCCGTGAGGGGTCAGGTAGGTGGGAAACTTTTTTTTTTTTTTTGGTAATTGTTTGGAATAAATATCAATAAATCAGGGTGTTGCTGCAATAGAAATAGGAGAATAAAATCTGACCTTTATGGAGACCCGGTCAAACTGCTGTTGAAAACTTGTCATCATTTTCACATGCGAGTCGAAGGTCGAAACTATCATCATAACAAGGGAATGGCGTTTTATTGAATGCAAAAAAACGATGCAAACAAAAGTCAAGCTCTTCTGATTGAATTAAATAAAAAAAGACAAAAAAAGAAAGAAAGTATTCCCCCCCTAAAATGACCTGACATTGGCTGCCCTTCGTCGCTGGCTGGACTCTGGCTGAACAAGCCAAGAAACACTTTATTCCAGAGCTAACCTTGGTCCAAGGCTCACATTTAATTATGGCTCAGATTCATGGCTTTGTTGTTATTACTGTCAGCCTCACTTTCAACCTCCCACCAGACACGCTTGTTTCCTTTATCCCACACTTCTCTTACAACAGCCTTCCCCCTCTCATCCCCTCTTCTAGCGTTTCCATCTCGCCTACTGTCGCCTTACTCGGCTTCCAATGACGGATGCGTCACCGGACGTTTGAGTGGAGTGGGGGATCGACCTGCCAAACCGATGCCCAAACATTTGTTCCTGTCATTTAACACAATTATGGCGCATTTTCCTCCCAACTGTCAGTTCATAAAGTGGTAGTTTAAGTGAAATTGAATGTTAAACAACAGCGAAACCAGATCCAGACCGAAAAACGACCGGATTTAAAGGTGAAATTCAAGGTCAAGGTGCATTTTTCTCCAGTGACACCATCCGTCACACATTCTTACTCCAACTCGTCACGTATTGACATTTGATTAAGGACCCCTCCAGGTCAAACATCTACATTTTGGGTGTTTCGCTGTTCCCATTAAATCACGGATCGCCTCTGGGCTGCGAACTGGAACAGATCCAGTACCGGGATGGATAGCCTCCTTTGAATTCTTTCGTTTTTACTTATCTGTCTGGGACAGGGTGGCCCTGAAGCCCTGCCCCTTGAAGGAGGGGCTGTATGGAGTGCTCATTTACCCCGCCCTCTGATGGGGGGTGGGGTCAGAACGCCTGTTGTCTTAACCTGGAACCTGATACTTATTTGGGTCAAGTACCGCGTCCAGTACCGCACCCAGAGCTTGGTTAGGGTTCGGATTCCGGGTTTTGGTACTGGACTTGTCTCGAGGACCAGTACTCATGAATACAACTTTTAGTTTTACGTTTATCATGTTTCTTTTGAATACGACTTTTCTTCGTTTTGAATATGACTTCTCTTTGTCTTGAATACGAATTTCTCGTGTTCACAAACTGTCAAAATCGAGTCCCGAAACATCGATTGATCCAGCTTCGCGTGTCTGTTCATTTACCGTAAAACCTAGATAAAACAGAATTTTTTTTAGAATGGTATTGATGCCATGACGGGAAAATTATCTGGATAACCAAAGCTGTTGAAATTTTAATAAAACAGATCAAAACACATCGATCTCATTTTGTCTCATAGAGGGTACGGCAATCTCTGGAGCGCCAACAGGACCGATCGGCTGTTACGGTCTGAGCTCCGGACCACGGTCCATCCGGCTGCTCTGCATGAGTGAACTTCCGAATTCGGGAAAACCGTGTCTCACGGGGGAACTGTCTCGCTGAGAAGCTTCAGGACAGTATGAGCCGGCGGAGACGACTTTTGAATGCGGAAATGCCGCTCAGCAAAAGTCCTGAGAAACCTGTAAACAAATCATATGAATTTATGTTTCCAACCACGTCCAGACAGAATAAAAGCTGATGTTATTCCCACGAATTTACGTCCAGCATGGAATTAGAAAATTATGAGTGAACACACTTAAAAACATTTAAAGCACTTCCAGGGAATCATCGCGCTTTATACAGCATCTTTGATTGTTTCCAATGAAACTCGCCATTTCTTCTTCTACGACTATTTCCGGTATATTACACAGTTCTGTACATATCAAAAGGATTTATTCCAAACCACCGCATGAAAACATTTGTTACAATCAGATCAAGTTTTTTAGGGCCCGTGTGCACAGTTCTATTCTAATCCGATCTTTGATCCGCACATGGACATGGAAACGCGTCTTATGATTACTTGCCGCCTGCCCTGACCAGATAATCAGAACAATGAGCTTCATATACAAGCTGCTTTGCAGAGCTGCTCAAAGAGGCTCTGTTTGTTGCGCTGCCACCTAGTGGTCGGAGGTTTAAGTTGAAATCAAAAGTAAGACTCTGAACTACATGTTTGCCTAGAAATATTTAATGAAATATCACCTTGGCAGCATTTTATATCGATACAAATTAAGTATAGTTATATTTCCCTGAATCAATATTTTCTTACAGTATTTATAAAATCCACTTAAATCAAAGAAAGCTGCTTTGAACTGATGTGCTACACTTTACATTAATGATGTTTCGCTTATTGTGAATCAGCTGATTTCATTGTTGTGTGTCGTCTACAGCCAGTGTTAAGAGTTAATATAGAAAAAGTGTTAGAAAGATTTTTCCTCTGAAATGCAAAAAATAGAATTCTAATTTCATTTGGGAGCTCAGTCATTTACATTTAGTTGAGCATTAGAACTTCCATCAAGTCGACTGCGGTCTAAACATTTTCTTTTATTTTTCTGGGTTTGACCTTTTGTTATTTATTTAAGTTTTACATTTCACTTGTTTTTTTTTTTTTTCCAGTTATTTCTGGTATTTTACAAAGCTTAGAATAAGCATTTGTCATGCCGGCTACACACTGTAATTTACTAAGCACATATTATTCTTGTAGGTTTTTCCATTTCACCGGCATCTTTTATTTTGACTGAACAAATAATACTCAAAGACTGGGAAAAAGAAGGAATGGAAAAGGAAAAAGTCTTTTGTTTGCAGAGACATCTGGTTGAAAGATTACCTGGGTGTCGTTTTTATGCTTTTATTTCGTGTACTTCACATCAGAGATCCACGACTCAGAAGAAACCGCTTCAATTCTGCTTCTATTTTGGAATCTTTTTAACTATTTATTTCAAATATCTGAATCATTTTAATCATTTGTTTTATTATTGTAATGCTCATCAAATGCTTCACCTAAATCAGGGGTGGGCAAACTTTTTGATTTGTGGGCCAGAAAGGGTTCTAAAATTTGGCATAAGGGCCGGACAAGGGGCAGATGGAAGGAGTGATTTGGTAATGAACCTCATAAACTAAAAAGTAATATGGAATTTAGAGAAAAACATGCTTTAATTTGGATTAAAATTCACATATATTCATTTAAAAACAGAAAATTTGGGAATTTTAATTTCTAAATTTTGATTTTTGTTCTTTTTTTGGTGATCCAATGGGTTGATGTTCTTCAGAGGAAAATGCAAACTCAAAGAAATCCAAAAAAATTACCTTCTGACTCAGAAAAAAACATAGGAACGCCAGAGAAACAACATCATTCATGAGAAGAAACCAGAATTACAATGAAAATAAAACAATAATTAGGATTTTTGATCCAATGTATTTTAATTTGGAGGGCCAGATTAAGTAGCTTAAGGGGCCGCATGTGGCCCCCGGGCCGTAGTTTGCCCACCCCTAACCTAAATGGACAAGTTTCGAGCATCCAGCATTTATTTAAATACTTTCATAAAATGTGATCTTTCTTGATTCTCAAAGCGAAAATGAAAACGCCGTCTCTTTGAAAGAAGAGTCTAACATTTAATTTACATCTGAAGAAAGTTTAGCCAATTTTGTAATAAAAGTATTTAAGTCAGTCAACATGTTAGCTTTTAATTAAATGGTCTGAAATATTTAAAAGCAGCTACATGCACCACATATTTGAGAGCCAAAAAGCTTTTATAAACTTTTAATATGTTAATTTTTTATCTTTGTACAGTATATTTCTAAAAGGATTTCCACTGGTATTATAATTATGATTTATTAAGTTATTATCAGAAATCCCACAACTTAAATGTCTTAAAAAGCCTTTTTTAATGTTGATCTGTTTTCAAAATCTCCTCTATATGGGCGTGGCCATTGGTGCTCACTTGAGTAGCCCCGCCCCCGATCATCTGATGATGATATCTGTGTCTCGCCAGCTTAAATCTTCACACAATGATTTGTTTTAATTAAACAGTCGGATTCCTCTAGTCTGGACCAGTTCTAAGTCAGCCGCTAGGCGCTAACCGAGGCAGCCCGCCAAGGGGGTACCCCGCCAAGACGGGGGGGGGGCCCTGGCAGGAACCACAGCTGGGGAGATCCACGAGAGTCTGCTGTACCCAGACCCTTCCCGCGACCAGATAACTCCCCCTCTAGTGACTCGACCCCCTGCCGGGCCATCCCCACCACGGGGACACTGCTCCTCCAACCTTACAAATAAACTTGCATTTATCTATAAGGGAGCTATCGGGCCCGGCTGTTGTGACATCACAAAGGCCCGTTAATTAAAGTGACGGTTTGATTGACAGCAATTTTAAAAGGAGAAATACTTTTAATTTGATTTCTTATTACATTTGTTCTCGTTTATAAGAAAAATGCCGCACATACATGTCAAAACTCAATCGGAGGGGAATGTTAAAGACTCAAACCAACCAACTTTTGAGCCATTTTATGGGTTACTTAGTGTCTTTTTGTTAAGATTATTCAGTTTTCACCCAAAAGGACCGTTTGTGTGGAGCAGGGGTAGGGAACCCTGGTCCTCAAGAGCCACATTCCTGCATGTTTTCTACCATAACCTGCTCTGGCATGTTCTTATTGGCTGAACACACCTGAACCAGGTAATTGTCATGAGTCCCTACACTAATTACCTGGTTCAGGTGTGTTCAGCCAATAAGAACATGCCAGAGCAGGGTATGGTGGAAAACATGCAGGAATGTGGCTCTCGAGGACCAGGGTTCCCTACCCCTGGTGTGGAGTGATACTTCTTTACAAAGCTGCCATTGATTTGTGGGTGGGACTGAACTTGTCCTGTCCAACAGCTGAGCAAGCAGATACGGGCTGAGAGCCTCTTGCGTTGGACAGATTTTATTGTCCCAACAGGGGTTTATTAAGTATAAACCCCTGTTGTGTTTCATGCTAAACTTTATTTTAATTATGTTGTATCTTTTTCTTTTTTTGTTGAACGGACAGAAACAAAAGGAAGGGGGGGGATAAAAGAATGGGCATGAGTCCTTAAGTGAGAAAAGTTTCATATTTCTCTGGCACATTTTCAAATGTAAGCCTAATAAAACTTCATGTTATTGTTTCTTAACACCAATTTTTTCATGAGTTTCTGCGACTTTTGAGATGTTGAGGTTTTATTTCACTGGTTCTTCACCTGGGTTCGATCGAACCCCAGGGGTTCGATGGGTTGATCTCAGGGGTTCGGCAGTAGGGTTGGGCACCGAAGTTTGGTTCCAAGTAGGAACTGTTATGATTTATGCGGTTCTGCCAAAACCGAAAGAAGCTGCTGCAAACGGTGCAGCATGTCGGTGTCAAATTTCATTTGTTTGTGGACATGTCAATCATCTCTACTCACGTCAGTAGTATGAAATCCCAGCCAGTCTCTTATGTTCCTACAATTGTGGGCGGGCTCATATAAAGTCGCGGACTAGGCGAAAACGCGCGCGCCGCGCAGCTCTTCCATGTGTGTCTGCATATCACAGTTTGACAAGTGCTGCACTCACTTTACCATCAGGAACTCATGGGCTCGTGATGTTTTCACGGACCTGATCATCAGACAGAATATTGATCCTAGGCGAGTGTTTTTGATTGTTCTGCGGCGGTGTTGTGTACATGAGTTCACGCCATCTCCCGTTAAGGAAGGTATTAATGTTCTGGAGACCTGCAGTCAAGGATGTTTTGTCTATTCATGTCAGAAATTAAACCAGAGAAAAATCTGAAGACGCCGTCATCCTCCTTATTCAAACACAACGCGAGAAAAGGGCGAGGCGTTCAAGGACCAGAGGAACGTGGGAGAACGCCCGTTACACTCGCTCCATACGGCTGGAGACAGACAATTACTGCGCAGGGTGCAAAGCTGGAAGCCGAGCGACTCCCCGGCCAAACGCGGGGAGCGCAAGCACCCAGCTTGGCTCTCCTGCACTGTGATGTTTTATTAGTTTTTCGTCGAAACGATAATAAAAAGTCCCTTTTTTTTTTTTTCCTCTCGAGTTAACGCAGAAAAGCCATCAAAACTCAGTCTCACAAACAGCGGAGTCACCTGTCATGCAGCCCCCCTCCCCACATAATGTTTGACAGACAGCAAACAGTGAATTTGCCGCGCGTGAAAAAAACAAGGTGATGTTCATGCACGGCTCATTTTGTGTACCAGTAAAAAACTTGTTTCTAGATTAAATTAAAAAAAATAAAATTTCACCAAAGAGGGGTTCGGTGAATGCACATATGAAACTGGTGGGGTTCAGTACCTCCAACAAGGTTAAGAACCACTGTTTTATTTGATTAGAAAAAAAGTCAAACTGTCAAGTCCAAAACTTTTCCAAAAGAGCTTTTACTCTGCTCAACATTGCTTTTTTTCCCGCCACAGAACTACTTATAAAGGCTAAATTTGGGAATGATAAAAGCCAAGGATCAGTGTCTGATAACACGCTTCATCTGCTGTGATCATCTGATGTTACATTGTTCTAAATATGTTAATGGTGTAAGCCGTTGTTCTGAGTGCAGATTTTTGAGCAGATTTGTCACCTTCAAAGGCTGGCAGCGCCGCAGACATCTGGTGCCAGCCTTTGAAGGTAAGCCGTGCGTACGCTTGGTGTGTGCGCGGCAACACGCGGTAGGTGAGGTCTGCCACACTCATAAATCAGCACAACATTTAGCCTCTGCTGTTTCTAACTAAACCATGTTGTTCTGCTAAAATAAACTCAGTTGTGGGTCTTTTTTAGGATGAATCATTTATGTCTCTCTTTGAAAAGTGTCCATAGAAACAAAGTAGGACTAAATTATTTCTACTTTGTCATAAGTAAGAATCCTTTAACATTTTACATTCTTTCTTCTGCTTTTATCAGGTTTTATCAGCTTGAAGGAAGCGTCTGCTTTCTTCTTTTCTCAATTTTTTGACTGAATTAGCCTCTGTGGCAGCTCATTTAAATGAAGACAGCAAGTTTTCTGCTCAAGTTTGGCTTTTTAAAAATATTTGTTATGGTTTGAGATTTGTGTAGTGGACTGAGTTGGGCTGAGTCCCTTTCCAACTTCATTAAAGTCACCAGGAAGAGACGCTGGTTAGCCATCAGTTCTGTCACTCAACCTGTTGTCAGGGCTTTGGACTGGTTGGGTTCAGCTATTGGCCGAATAAGGGAAAATGGGAGGGCTGATGCAAGGGGGAGGAAATTAGGACATTTGCGAAGCATTTTGTGTCAATAAAGAGTCAATAAAGAGTTGGGAAGCCTACAGTGTACCGCTTAGCATCTTGTGCACACCATTTAGTATCTTGTGCACACCGGTTAGTATCTGGTGTGCACCGGTTAGTATCTGGTGGGCACCGATTAGTATCTGGTGGGCACCGGTTAGTATTTGGTGTGCACCGGTTAGTATCTGGTGGGCACCGGTTAGTATCTGGTGGGCACCGATTAGTATCTGGTGGGCACCGGTTAGTATCTGGTGTGCACCGGTTAGTATCTGGTGTGCATCGGTTAGTATTTGGTGTGCACCGGTTAGTATCTGGTATGCATCGGTTAGTATCTGGTGGGCACCGGTTAGTATCTGGTGGGCACCGGTTAGTATCTGGTGGGCACCGATTAGTATCTGGTGGGCACCGGTTAGTATCTGGTGTGCACCGGTTAGTATCTGGTGTGCACCGATTAGTATCTGGTGTGCACCAGTTAGTATCTGGTGGGCACCGATTAGTATCTGGTGTGCACCGATTAGTATCTGGTGGGCACCAGTTAGTATCTGGTGGGCACCAGTTAGTATCTGGTGTGCACCGATTAGTATCTGGTGTGCACCGGTTAGTATCTGGTGTGCACCGGTTAGTATCTGGTGTGCACCGATTAGTATCTGGTGTGCACCGATTAGTATCTGGTGTGCACCGGTTAGTATCTCGTGCCCACCAGTTAGTATCTTGTGCACATAGGTTAGTTTCTGGTGTGCACCGGTTAGTATCTAGAGTGCACCAATTAGTATCTTGTGCGCATCAATTAGTATATAGTGCGCACCAATTAGCATCTGGTGTGCAACGGTTGGTATCTTGTGCACACCGGTTAGTTTCTGGTGTGCACCGGTTAGCATCTTGTGCACATCAATTAATATCTAGTGCGCACCAATTAGTATCTAGTGTGCACCGGTTAGTATCTTGTGCACACCAATTAGTAACCTGTGCTCACAAATTAATATTCAGTGCACACCAATTAGTATTTAATGTGAACCGGTTAGTATCTTGTGTACACCAATTAGTATCTAGTGCTCACAAATTAGTATCTAGCGCACACCAATTAGTTTCTGGTGTGCACCAGTTAGTATCTAGTCCGCACCGGTTAATATCCATTTATATTCAGAGACTTTTTCTTTTTAACTTCAATTTTTTTTTTTTATTTTTACTTAAAATTTTTACTTAAAATCGTCCAGTTTTTTAATGACGAAAGATCTTCTCTCGTTAATCTTCGTCTATTTTTAATCGGTTGTGTGGTTTATGTTTGGAAATGGAGTAAAAAGAAAGAAAAAAATAGGAAGGAATATTTAGAATTTGTGCAAACTTTATGTCTAATTTCTCCAATTTCTTTTTCTAACCAACCACAGAAAAGTAAGCTCTTTTTATTGAGATCTCCCACACTATGGCAGTCAGTGAGCAGTTTTTAGTGCGTCTCGCTATAAATCATGTCATTTCCTGCTGCACCGTTGAGGTCATCATAAAATACCTGCAAGACCATCATTTTTTCAGCAGCCAGCACTGGTTCCACTTTTTTTTTTTTTTTTACAGTTCAAAGTCTTCATTACAATCATTACAGCAGCAAATATCAGGGGAGAAGCATCAGAGCTCCACTCTCATATTCAGAAGGCAACAATGTAATTTAAACAAACGGAATCATGAAGCCACTGGTGGTCTGAAATCTCATATCAGTATCGATCATTATGGAAAATATGAAATTAGAGGAGGAGGAAGACGATACAGGATTCACCTTTGAATAGTAAAATCTGTATCATTGGAGTCAAATTCTCAGGAGAGAGGACGTCACAATGTGGTTGCTGATTAGGGCTACCACGATTAGTCGACTAATCGACTATTAAAATAGTCAACAACTAATTTAGTAGTCGATTAGTCGTTACTTTATAATATATGGAGTTAGAGTGTCATAAAGTTGAAAGTTATAATAAAAATATGCTAGCTTTTTAGACTATTTTGGCATTTATCAAGGTTCGTTTAAGCTATTTTGGAGTTTAGCTAATATTAGCTAAACTCCAAAATAGCTTAAACGAACCATTAACCAGAATAGCTGGCTTGTAGCTGAAATATATATTTCAGCTACAAGCTAGCTATTCTGGTTAATTTAGGCTTTTTTCAGTTTTTTTGGCTAACTTGGTGTTTAGCTAATATTTCAGCTAGATGCTAGCTGTTTTGGCTAAGTTAAAGCTTTTTTAAAAAAAGTTTTTTAGGGTGTTTTGGAATTTAGCTCATTTTTAAGCTACATACTAACTATTTTGGAAAATTTAGGATTTTTTTTCAGTTTTTTTAAGGCAATTTTTGAGTGAAGTTCATATGTCAGCTACATGCTAGCAGTTTTGGCTAGCTGAGGCTTTTAAATTATTTTTTAGGCTAATTTGGAGTTTAGCTAATATTGCAGCTACAAGCTAGGTATTCTGGTTAATTTAGGCTTTTTTCGGTTTTTAGGCTAACTTGTTGCTTAGCTAACATTTCAGCTAGATGCTAGCTGTTTTGGCTAACTTTAGCTTTTTAAAAAAAAAGTATTTTAGGGTGTTTTGGAATTTGGCTAATTATTACAGCTAGCATTTGCTAGCTATTTTGGAAAAATTTAGGATTTCTTTCAGTTTTTTACGGCTATTTTGGAGTTAAGTTAACATGTCAGCTACATGCTAGCAGTTTTGGCCAGCTGAGGCTTTTAATTCTTTTTTAGGCTAATTTGGCATTTAGCTAATATTTTAGTGGCTATCAGCTTTAGTGTTTTTAGCCATCAATTTCAGCATCTTCACTGTCGTCATTCGCTTCAGCTTCAAAATTCAGCTTACAGCATTCACACAAGCATTTTCGCAGATAATGCTTGTGTGGAAATATTTAGTTTTTAGTTTGTTTAAAGCTAATAATGGTTAAGATGTGTGTTTTACATCCTGTCTGTGCATGACCCGATTAGTCGACTAATCGGAAAAAATAATCAGTGATTAGTCGACTATTAAAATAATCGTTTGTGGCAGCCCTATTGCTGATTGATGGCAGCTTTGTTGCCTCTCCACACCTCACAAAGGCTTATTCTTTCTGAGTGATGCCCGTTAAAACACATCTGCTAGCATGTACCTTTTGATCTATCTTCAGCCGAACGCCGTGGCGGCTGTTAATATTGCATCTCTTCTGGTGGTCCCAGAGCTCACAGACCCGCTGAAGAATGAACCTGCCAGATGAAATGAAGCTTCTTCCAGGTTTTTGTATTATTAACCAACAGTAGAATCCATTTAAAAGTCTCATCTGCCGGATGGCTCCCCAGTCTCTCGTACAGGATGGAGCCGATCAAGCAAAGTGACTTCTGAAATCTTTTGTTTCACCAGAGAAAGACGGGATGTCGTAAACGGGGGCCCTCCTGCCTGCCGTTGCTCCTCTCTCGACGGGGCTGTAAGCAAAAATGTTTTACTCGCTCAGTAGATTTCTGAATAGATTTATTGAAAATTACAAATTCATGAAAGGGTTATGATGTACTCCCGAAGAAAAGGAACAACTTTAAGTTACTCAGTCAGGTCTAATATAAACAAACACTTCTCCTCCTCAGGTGACTCTTTTATATTTCTATATTTTTTGTGTACATTAATATTTTGACCTCCTTTGACTCTTGTTAAAATAGAAAAAAATGTGATAAATAAGAATAAATCAAATGCAATTAAGACATTTATCTCACACAATGTGTTAGGTAACCTGATCATTTCAGTTTTTATAATTAGAACGGAATAGTTTATAAATATAGTCAAATGTATAAAGTAATTAAAATAGCACAGATTAAAGCAAAAGGCAACGTCCATTTTCTGACACTGTAGCCTGAATCCAATAAACCATAGAAGGTGACTAAAGATCTGTAAAATTTTGTTTAATACTTTAAAAATCTATGGAGAGAAAATAGACTCAACCAATTTGTGCGTAATTCTTTATTCGTTACTCTTACGAAACATTATGTGCTTAAGTACAAAATGTATGAAATTTAAAAAACTACAATTTACGCAACAACTTTAAACTAGGGATGTCCCGATCCGATCACGTGATCGGAAATCGGGCCCGATCACATGTCTGAAGACTCGATCAGAATCGGGCTCTGTTGTCCGATCAGGATCGGATCTTTCATTCATTCTTATTCTGATCAGCACTTTATATTTCAATCTTATTTTTCCAGAAGAAGTCTGCATGTCATGAACAGATCACAAAATGTTATTCCCAGAAAACGCAGCAGAAAACGAAATTTATCTTTTTTTTTTTTTACATAAAACCAGGGCCGTGCAGAGACATTTGGAGGGGCAGGTGCTCAAAGTTAAAAAAAGGGCACATGGAACAAAAATTTGAAGCACCGTACAACATACCTTACAATATAACTGAACTGTCGTAACCCATATTCATGAAGAATGCAACACGGAATCACGACATACTATCATACATCAAGACAATATAATATAAACTTTATCCCACATTAACAAAACTCACTCATTACAGCAGCAAAAACAGTTAAGACAGACAGTACAATTAGACAACACAAGACAAGCAAGGATTAATAAAGGTACCCATGGGGGAAAAAAAAACAACTATCGGCTTTAGTCCATGTGCATTAAGTAGGCTACAAGAAAAAACCTATGGACATTTTGAAGTGAAGGCTAGAGAATATTGCTTGTTGCAGGTAGTTGTATTAACAAATACAATGTATAGTCAACAGGGGCGGTTCTACACTGAATGACTCCCCGGGCGAGAGCCTCCCCAGACCCCCCCCCCCCCCCCCCCCCCCAAAAAAAAAAAAAAAAAAAAAAAGAAAAAATTAGCTAATGGTTGCTGTCTTCAATCCTATGATTGGCACATTTTTAGACTGGTTACATTATGTTTCGTCACCATCGAGTAGTTGTTTATAGTTAATATTAATCTTAAAAACTACCAACAGATTTATGAATATACTATTGCCTAAATATAGAACCCAACATGATGAAACAAAATAATAAACTTAATGCACACAGGCTCACAACTAATCCACTTTAACAGTTAAAATCTCCAGTTAACTGGTTAAAAAATTGAAAATGTTATGGTTAAAGTCATGACTAACCAGAAAAAAACAAGAAAAGACAAGAAAATAAAACTTAAAACTACGTTTTATTTTGACCTTTTTTTCTTTCTTTTGTAGCTGGACTTTTGGCGATTTTTGAAGTAATTAATCTCAAATAAAATAAATTTAATTTTCATTATTTTTGGTATCAATTGTAGTATTGAAACTATAGGAACATTTAAATATTTCAAATAATTGTTATTATCTGTAGTACATGTACAAGTGACGCACTGCTGTGCCCGCTGTTCCTTTGACTTTTTTTTTAATATCAGCTGCTGTACCTCACTGTCTGGGAGATATAAACCCAGAAACCGAGATGTGCACGGATGTTTTTATTCAGATCTTTAAAATAAATAAACCTGATCTCAGTATCCACGTCATCCATGACAAGTGCCCTCAGGCAGAGGGAGCTTCAGGTTAACAGGAAAATTTGCACTAATTAATAGGCTTATATATTTATCATATTTTTCTCTCATTTTAAAAAAAAATTTTTTTTTGAACAATTGATTTTTTAAAGTTTCATAATGTAGACACCCCCCGCTTTTGTCCCCTGTACGTCCATTTAATTTGGTAGAGACCCCCCAGCCCAATCTCAGTGAAATGCGTACATATTCCAGGACTTTGGATACCGTGCATAATTTACGAGAAACACGGTTTTTGCGTGCATATAATATGTACGATCCTGCACGGTCCTGAATGTGTTTAAATGTCTTTTCCACATTTAAAACATCCCCTGGTGGACGTAATCCTAACCTTAACCAGCATTTTTAAATGCGCCAGAGGTTGTCTGACCACGTGATCAAAACGAAACCTAAAAACCGTGTATAGTGATGGTTGCAGGCTTGCTGTCAGATCTGGCAGCGCAAGGAATTGTGGGTAACCATTTCTTTTGCCTGTCTGGTTAGAATTGGGTTTAAGTTTGAGTTTTCATTTATGTGTTTTGTTGTCTGACCGTTTAACACTGTTTCCATTTGTTATTTTTGGCCTATTGTGTTTCACTTCTCCCTGCACCCTGAGTGAGAATGAGGGAGAGACTGATCACTACCCCACTTCTTTTGGGCACCATGACGCTGTGAAAAGTAAAACATGTATTTCGCGGAGGCGGACTTATCTCGGTTCGCGTCATCGCAGCAGTACTGTTATCGATATTACGTCATTTCGATATATTTCGACAAAATAGAACTCGTGTCAGACGTACAGAAAAAAAAAAAGGCACGCTGACAAAAGGGTACTTTGGGCATCAAGGGGCAAAGGGGCAGGTGCCCGAGCACCCAGCGCCCCCCCCTCTGCACGTGCCTGCATAAAACCCTGCAATTTGTCAATGTTTACTTCTCGACTATTCAACTACTATGGCTACTCAGCTTTGGAGGCTTGCAGAGTGATAAGTTAGTTTACTTTTTTTAATAATTATTTTGACTTTACAGTGACCTGTAAGTAAAACGAAGGCTTCCTCGTAAGTACACAAGCAGCTGGTTGGATTTCAAGTCCTGTAATGATGCAAATCCATAACTATATAGACAGTAAAATGGCAAGTGGAGAAAAAAAAGGTTGTTTTTGAGCAAATGCAAATATCTGACTTCACAACATCAACGTGACATTATAAAGGACTCATTCTGAAGAGATGGTGTTGCTGATCTGTGCTGCTGCGCTGTCATCTTATTATACAGACTGTGAACACAAAGAACCTCCCATAATCAACCAACTCACTCCATCAATCACTGTCTGTCTGTCTGGAAATGTCTCACTTTTTTCTTTTTTTTTGGCTAAACCTTCAAATTCAAACTTTTTTCACTTCTTTGCGTTTATTTTACCTCTTTGTCAATACTTTTTCCTCCTCGTCCTTATCTTCTATTAGGTTCTCTATACAGCAGCAGCAGAAAACAAATAAGTGTAGTACGAAACATTTTAGAAAAAGCTGAGATTTAAAAAAAAAAACATTTAAAACCACAAAACCACAAACAAAATCTGATTTACATGCATTTAATGAGTCTCATTTTAAATCAAATGTCAGTCGAGCAGACAGTGGAACTGGGATGCAGAATAATAAATGACAGAAATTCCACCAAAATGTGAGAAAAAAAAAAAAAAAAACACGTTTGATTTGTAGACGTTGACATTTTCAGGAAGTTATGCGGACCGAAATAAAGAGCAAGAAACTGACATTAAAATGGATCCTTTTCTGGAGTCGTTTTGTTGGGATTTTTCTGCATCCGTCGGAGAGAGTAACCATAGCAGCGATGCAAGAGTCTGAGCTTAAAACAAACAAAAAAAAAATCACAAAAAAAGCCTTTAAAATTTAGTCTTTAATTTTTATTTTTGTTGTCTGAACTAACTTTAAAATCCAAATTCTGCATGAGGCGTCTTCACTGCCTGGGGGTCGGGACGCTGGTGCTTTGAAACACCTACTTCACAGCTCCACAGTCATGATTACTTCACAAATACTTCATCAGTGACACCCAGAGGTTATATTTGGATCGTTTTATCTGCACAAAAATACTATATCAGTGGAAAGAACTCGTGCTCCATACCCTCATACACCGTACAAATGCAATGTTTACACTTTGCAGTTCAAGCGGAACCGTTTGTGTCATTTTGACCACATTGCAATAGAAATGTATGATTGCTGCAGGCCTCATGAATACATTCAGAACACAAAGTAAAGCAGGGGTCGGCAACCTATAAGAGTAAAAGAGCCATAAAGAGCCATTTGGGCTCGTTTTCTACTGATCAAAACCTAGAAGGAGCCGCATTGACTTAAGTTAGCCTTTAAGAAATTTGGATTTGCATTCATAACCTTCTTTTTGTTTTTTTAATGAATGTGAATAATGTCTATTTTTGGCATGAACAAAAGCAAAAAAATATAAAAATAAACTAGCATCTCTCAAAATGGGATTTTTTTACGTTTTTAACTTTAGTAGCAAGCTAGCTTGTTGCTTAATTACTAGCTGAACTTCAAATTAGCATAACATTTCTCTGTAAATTAAATCAGCCAACAATTTTAGCATGTCGCTGAAATAAAAACTAAACTCAAAATTAGCCTAAAACTTCCAGTAGATAACAAACCAGCTAAAAATGTTAGCATATTGCTAAAATATTAGCTAAACTCCAATTTAGCAAAAAAAATAATAATAATAATTAGAGGCAAAATCCACAAAAGAAAAGAAAAGAAAAAGATAAATTGTTGCTTAATTACTAGCTGAACTCCAAAATAGCCTAAAATTCCTTAGTCAAAAATGTTAGCATGTTGCTAAATTCTGAATTGTCCACAAAAAATTTTAGTAGATAACAAATTAGCTAAAAACAGCATTAACTTAAATATTAGCTAAACTCCAATTTAGCAAAAAATAAATAAATAATTAGAGGCAAAATCCACAAAAAAAGAAAAGAAAAAGATAACTTGTTGCTTAATTACTAGCTGAACTCCAAAATAGCCAAAAATTCCTTAGTCAAAAACGTTAGCATGTTGCTAAAATAGAAGCTAAATTCTGAATTGTCCACAAAAAATTTTAGTAGATAACAAATTAGCTAAAAACAGCATTTTACTTAAATATTAGCTAAACTCCAAATTAGCGTAAAAATCCTCAGTAAACTAATTTAGTAAAAACGTTAGCATGTAGCTAAAACAGAAGCTAAAACTCAAAGTTATTTTAAAAACCCCACGAGAAAACAAATTAGCCAAAAACGTTAGTATGTTGCTAAAATAATACCTAATCTCCAATTGTTTTTGAAAATGACTATTATTTTATTTTATAAGTTTCACTCTAGGCAACTTTCAAAACTTTCTTTCTAAAGGAAATATCAAGTCTTTCTGTCATTCACAAGATTTATGTTATTTTTTTATATAATTTTACATAAACAGATTTTTTTCTATGTCTTTTTGAATATTAGTTATGACAGAGTATCAGTGGCACCATAAAAATAAAAAACAAGTACATATACGAGATGGTTATTTTATGATAACAATATCTAAAGATAATAAAGTTATAATTTAATAAGTTATAATTAAGATTTTACTAGATTAAAGTCATAAATTTGCAAGACAAAAGGCTGTTTGCCTAGAAAAATAGAAACGATAACACAGCACGTAATGTGGATGGAGGCGGACACCATAAACTATATTTATGGGACTTTTAAAATTAAGATTTCTTTTTGCATAATTTTACATCTTTAGTTTTAAGAAATTATAATTATTTTCTCATTCAATCTTAAAACTTTATTCTTGTAAAATTCTTTCAATTTTTTACCTTTTTTTTTCTTTGTTGTCATAAAATTGTGACTTTTTCTCATAATTTTAAAAGTTAATTCTTGTAAAATTATGACTTTTCTTTTTGCATAAATCTGCGACTTTGTTTTATAAAATTTTAACTCATGTCTCCTAATTTGAAGATTTTATTTAGGTAAAATTATACATTTTTAAAACAATTTTATGAGTTTATTCTCATCAAACAAAAGTTTTTTTAACCTAAATTTATTACTTTATTCCAAAGAAGGTTGAACTTTTTTCTTATAATTTTATAGCTTTATTCATAAATTAAATTGGAACTTTTTATACATAATTTTATGACTTCATATTTTAACTTATTTCTAATAATAATATTCTCTTTTTTTCTAATAAAATTGTGATTTTTCATAATTCCATGACTTTTATTCTAATCAAATTACAACTTTTCACATCATTTTATTACTTTATTGTAGTAAAATGTCCCTTAAAATGTTATAACTTTACTCTCACATTAAATTAAAACTTTTTCCACATAATTTTATGACTTTATTTTCATAATATTTTAACTTATTTCTAATAATTGTATTTGTTTATTCTAATAAAATTATCTTTTTTTTAAATAATAGTGTGACTTTTCTAATTAAATTACAACTTTTTCACATCATTTTGTTACTTTATTCTAGTAAAATTGTGATTTATGTCTTCAAATTTTACATTCTCACATTAAATTACAACTTTTTCCACATAATTTTGTTACTTTATTTTCATTATGTTTTTACTTATTTCTTTTGTTTTTACTTTATTCTAGTAAAATTGTGGCTTAAAATTTTTTTACATTTAATTGAAATTAATTTTATATTATATTTTTATTTAAATTAAATTTTATCATTTCATTTTTTAATCAAATTACAACTTTCACATAATTGTATTACTTTATTTTAATATTTTATTTATTTCTCATATTTTTTTCTAGTAAAATTACGACTTTTTTTAAAATTGTATGACTATTTTCATCAAATTACACCTTTTTTAAATTATTTTATTACTTACTTTAGTGAAATTGTAACTTTTTTCTCTTTAAAAAGGTTGACTCATTTATCATATATAAAATATAATAATATTTGTAAAGATAAAAGACTTTTGTCAATGACAAAAATATCTTACATCGTCACTTACACCTAAATGGACTTATTATGACTTCCAGCAGCCCTTAGAGTTACATAAAAGTAAATACTTATGAGCATATGGGTCAGTGAAATCTCTGGATGAAAAATATGTCTGTGTGTGTGTGTGTGTGTGTGTGTGTGTGGCATTTAAAGAGGCAAGCTGCTTCTGAGCATGTTTATTATGCTGGATTGCTCTATTGGACTATATTGTGTGAAACGGAGGTCATTTCACAGCGTTAGTTACCTGAGGGAACTTGACATTTAAACAGGCCTCCTCATTATCGCCCTCGCTCGCCTTTCGGTGCTCGCCACGCTCTCGTGTCCTTGTCCCTGCACGCTTGATGTTCACTCACTTCTCAAGTTCTCCTTTCCTCGCCGCTCCGCTTCCCGCTCTCCAGGCTGGTCGGTCGCTTCCTACTGCCGAAATCTACCCTCTAAACTCGAGGAGAATCCATCTCAACGAACCCAAAACGCCGCTTTCTTCCAGAGAAAAGAGCTTAGATTATCAAGAAAACGAAGCGGGATTTCACCCACAGCGAGAGCCAAACATAATGATCGCTTAAATGATGAAGCAACATCATCAGTAACACACAAGATGCTAAATTGCATCTAATTGGTTTAGGAATAGACTGTAAAAGACCAAACAAGCCCCCGGGACAAAACAAAAGTTCATTAATTAATGCAGTGAATAAAATAGACAGGAAATCCTTTGGTGAAGACGCTTTCCTCGTGACTTCTGTTACCTCAGGCTTTCTGATCGTTTTCTAAATGTAAAAAAAAAAAAATATTCACAGTTAAATCTTCCAAAAACTCTCCCTAATCATAATCAGAATATAAACCTTAGATCAGGGGTGTCAAACTCAATCACACAAGGGGCCAAAATCCACAACACACCGTATGTCCGAACAGGATAAACATTTAATGAACACTTTAAAACTACAGTTATAAAACTTTAAATTTGTAATATTTTAACACAATTATGAACTATATAAATAGCATTACCTGTGGTAATGCTAGTGTGAATGCTGAAAATGATAGCTAAAAACGCTGAAGCTGATTATTAGTTAAAATATGAGCTAATTAACCTAAATAACAACAAAAAAAAAAAATCACTGAGGTTAGCCAAAACAGCTAACGTGTAGTTGAAATAATAGCTAAACAAAAAAATCAGTCCAAAAAGTCTCAGTAGATGCCAAAATAGTCCAAAAATCTAGCAAAATGCCTATTTTCAAAACTTTAAAACTGTAACTTTTTAACATAATTATGAATAATAAAGGCAGGAATTTTATTCCAGAATAAATCAATTTAAACCATAAATAACTTTCAATATTTTACTCTCCATAAAAATATATTATACAAGTTACAAATGAGCGCAAGATAACATCGGGCCATTAATAATAATAAAATAAAATGCTCTGGAGGGCCGGATAGAATTACCTGGAGGGCCGGATCCGGCCCCCGGGCCTTGACTTTGACACGTGTGCCTTAGATGAACAATAAACAAAAAAACAAATAAACAAAAAAAAAAAAACCTTTTTAATTATTAATTTGTCCATTTACAATTTTTTTCCTGAAAATCATTTGACGGCAAATTTTCGAGGAAAGATCTGAGGCGGCGTTCCGCTTCCCGTGGCGCTGAAAACATGTCATCACACGTCTTTGTGTGTTACCACACTCACTTCTATGTTTTTTTCTTTTAATAATGGAAGTGAAAGTCGAGTTTTCGCTTCTGCTGCAGCGTATCTAACAATCTAACATATTGCTAAGAAATAAAAAGGTATACAGAGCCCTTTTAATTTAAAAAAACGCCTGTGGCAGCTGAGATCACAATGTGTTTAATGAAACAGAAACAGCAGGAGGGAGAACTGAACTCTCCAGGAAGGAAGATCGCTGGCTACGCTGTCGGGAATTAAACACAAAGCTGCAAAGAAGGATCTAACTTCCTAAATTACTTGACTTGTTATAACTAGAACGTCAGTCCTGCGAGGTCCTCTGGATGAAATAGAGCTACTTATATTTATTTCTCATCTTCTTTTACAGTAGAAATAGTTAATGCAACACCAAAACAAATGATCTATTACCTGACAGATCTTTATCAGAAGACGCTTCCACCCAAACGCCAAAATTCAAAGCATTTCAAATTAAAACATCAAGACGATCAATGAAAATATGGAGTCTCGAAGGAGCCAAAATTAAATAAATATATGCAGCATTAAATAAATAAATAAATGTGTCATTAATGATTTAAAAGTGGCAATAAATAAATACATGTTGAAATAAATGTGGCATTAAAATATTAAAATAGCACATTTAAGTATTTGATGTCATATTTATTTATTTCCTTGCCCAGTGTGGGTCAAAAAAGCCAAATTGAAAAAAAAAAAAAAAAAGAATATTAAATAAATAAATAAACAATTCAATTTATGAATTGACAAAAATGATATAAATATTATATATATATTTATAAAAAAGTTGTAATAGAAGACCAGAATCCAGAATTTTAAACAGATCTGTTGTCACAAAGTTAATTAATTTATACGTGAAAGAAACATTAAATTCATTAAACTAAAACTGTATTGTAACTTGTAGAAGTTTGTGATGTTCATCCAGACCACTAGAGGGCGATAGTTGTGCTTGTTGTATTAGGTTTAGCCAATAGTAACAGTGAATGGCTAGTTTTTCAGTGCTGCAGATCATTACATTTTTTGCTGTTCCTTCTAAAGTCATCCACTCATTTCCAGCCGTTTGAGTGGCAATGAAAGAAAGTTTTAATAATAAATATGAATTATGTCAACAATATTTGTGATTTTGTTGTAAGTTTGTGACGCTCTATGATGCAAATTTTGTCAAATGCTAATTCTAAGCGGTGTTTGAGCTTACATTACTGTGCTTTTCATTACTGTCAATTTACAGGAAACTTTTATTTTAAATCGTTTCAGTTTCACTATTTTTTGCATTAAATCTGGATAATTCCAGCACCTCCAGCTCTTGGAGGAAGTGATGCAAGAGAGAGTTTTGCTGAATCTCATTCAAGACAAGAGGTCACGTTGAGTGCAACAGAACAAAACTAAAAGAAATTATTTTTAAAAAACCCACTGTTAAGACATTTTTGCCTGAATTTATTTATTACAATGAAAGAAGAAAGTAATGATTTTGCTCTGAAGTTTTTCCACATTATCATGCCTGTATATTATGCCAGGAATAAAACCTGGAACACACCAGACTTAAAGTGCCGCGGTTCTCCGCCAAAATAAAGTTATTCTTTAACCCCGCCTCCTTTTTGAGCTAGATAAATAAAGTATGAGTAAAACTTAAATAAATAAAGAGCACTATTGACAGAAAAGAGATGAAATGTATATGTGAGTTTTAACAATGAAAACATTTTAAAAATATATATATATTGATTGTATTGATCTCAAATTGGTATCAGGTCAATACCGGCCCACAGATATCGATATTTCTGCTCTTGTTTAAAACTTTTCTGTATCAGCAAAAATGACCCAGTCGCTGCATGCATGCAGGCGGCATGCAGAGTTTGCTCTATTTCCACTCTATTTAAAAGCTTTCACCTGTTTTATTGTCCTATTTACAATTATTCATATTTCTGTCAGTTGTTTATTTTATGTTAAACATTTTAATATTTTTGTTAATCATAGTTACTTGTTTCTTTTGTTTTTTTAGACTGTTTTGTATTCACTTCACTTTTTATTTAGTTTCAAGAAGTTCTTATTTCAACAAACTATTTTCCAATTTATTGAAACTATTGTCTTAATTCTGTTTACATGGTTGTCGAGATAATTAAAAAAATGGAAACTTAAAAAAAAAAAAAAAAACAATTTAGATTTTGAGGTCAATGTCACGTCCAGCACATTCGGAAAATATCGATATTGATATTAGTTATATTGACCAGTATCGGACCTGTTTCAGATTTATGAAAAATATCGATATTGGTATTGATATCAGTGATATTGACCGTTGTCTGACCTGTATCAGTTTTAGGGAAAATATCGATATTGATATCAGTGATATTGACCAGTATCTGACCTGTATCAGTTTTAGGGAAAATATCGTTATTGATATCAGTGATATTGACCAGTATCGGACCTGTTTTAGATTTACAAAAAATATCGATATTGGTATTAATATCAGTGATATTGACCGGTGTCTGACCTGTATCAGTTTTAGGGGAAATATCGATATTGATATCAGTGATATTGACCACTATCTGACCTGTTTCAGATCTACGAAAAATATCGATATGGGCAATATTGAACGGCACAACATTTACGAAAAATATCAATATCAGCTGCATGGACTGGTATATCGGATCAGTACCAGATACCCAAACGCTCGGCCCTAATAAACACATAAAAATGACAGACACACACACAGATCAACGTAGTGGCCAACCGCTTCCTCGTCCAGTGTGAACAGCAACATGCGGAAAAAAAGTTTTCATCAGTGACTTTCCTTGTTGCCCCAAAAGTTAGATTGGGAGATCATCTGCATTCATCCACTTGCTTATTTCCACACGGAAAAAGCAGAGAGTATGTGAGGATCATGTTCTTTGATCACTGCTTTGATTTCGCCGGCGCCGTCTCTGCAGCTGTCTGAGTTGTTGGCTATCTGACAGGAAGTTGGACCACAGTCTGTGAGGCGAAAGCGCCGAATATCTACAAGGAATCCTGAGTCCCAACGGGATTTTTTTCCTCTTCACCTCAGCACAGGTCAAAGTCTTGTCATCTGAAATGATGGGGAAAAAAAAGAAAAGACAAAAAAAAAAAAGAAAAACACTCGCCTTATTGCTAAAAACAATTTTGTTCTGAAGGGGAAATGGGATGGGTATAAAGAAACCCAGGTGTTTACCTACACCACTGATCTGTTTTTGCAATGTTGAGGCTGTTTAACAGAAAAGACAGAGATCCGAATCTTCCCTCTCGAGGAAGTCCTTCAATGTCTGCGACAAGATGATGCTCTTTTCTATCAGTATGAACTGAAAGTGCAATTTCCTCTGGCATCCTCTTTTGGGCCGGCAGCATCAGTGGCCCCGACTGAAAGGAACAGATTACACTGATAAAATAAAAGCACTGGATCTGCGGTAGAGGCAGCGCTCAAACCACTGTACAGTCTGCCAAAAAAAAAAAAAAAAAAAAAAAACGTCTCACAAGCTGACTGTACAAAAGATGGCAGATAATACATTCAATACCTTGTGATAATGACTTTCAGTGTTATATGATGGGTTGAAATCTTTCTGCAACTTTGATCCATATTTTTTTTTTATTATTACTTAGAAAAGATGAAATATCCTGTATTGACACAACTATTCATTGTACAAAACTACTTTGTTGGGAGAAAAAAGGAAAGTGAGAAAAAAATCTTATCTGGCAACATGCTACATGTAAACTTATGAAAAAGGAATACTACATACTTCTAAACCCGTATCCATAACAACATAGAAAAATGTTAATATTGAAGTCCCGCTCCAAATATATTTTTTCTATTGTTCCCAATGGTCTTTTAAGACTGTTTTTTAGCCTAAATCAAAAAGTTTGTGGGTTTTTTTGAGAAATATTTTTCTGGAGAGCAGCAGGAGTTCATTAGAAATGTGCCTTTGGGTTTTAGCACGGAGGTTTGTTAAGCTAGCTCATTTCCCAGCATTCTTTTGTTTACACTGCATCCCGCTACCCCAGGGGTGGGCAAATGTTTTGACTTGTGGGCCACACAGGGTTCTAAAATTTGGCATAAGGGCCGGACAACGAGCAGATGGAAGGAGAGATTTGGTAATCAGCCTCATAAACTAAAAAAATACTATGGAATTTAGAGAAAAACATGCTTTAATTTGGATTCAAATTCACAAATATTCATTTAAAAACAGAAAATTTGAGAGTTTTAATTTCTAAATTTTGATTTTTGTTCTCTTTTGGGTGATCCAATGGGTTGATGTTCTTCAGAGGAAAATGTGAACTCAAAGAAATGCTGCATTTATGTGGTGTAGGAATAATCCGAAAGATCACCATCTGACTCAGAAAGGAACACACACGAACGTCAGAGAAACAACACCAATGGAAGAAACCAGAAATACAATGAAAATAAAACAATAATTAGGATTTTTCATTCAATGTATTTTAATTTGGAGGGCCACATTAAGTAGCTTAAGGGGCCGCATGTGGCCCCCGGGCCGTAGTTTGCCCACCCCTGCGCTACCCTATAGCACCTAAAAAATCCAAGTTAACATTAGGTGTGTTTGAGCGCAGATCGCCTGGATCGCGGTGCATGCTGGGTAGTTTCTTGTACTGACGTCACATGTCCGTCGTCATGAAGTATCGCGAGAAAGGGGGCGGGTTCAAGGCGCCTTCCTAAGCCAGCGCAGCCAAAAAATAGCTTCAAGCCGCCTATTTGACTACAAAACAATGCATTGTGGGAAACGGTGTCCTGAATGTTCTTGTAGTTCGACGTGAAATAACTGGTGAAGGAAATGGGTTTATTTTTTAACTCTTTCTGGAAGGTAGTGAATCACTGATGACAAATAAACAAGATTTTAAATAATCTGTGGTCATTTGTGTTATTGTTGCCTCTTAAACTAACTTTAATTTCTATTTTATCTGTTTATTTGGGACAGGGCACATGAAACCGCAGATTATATAAAATCTTGTATATTTTTTCATCAGCGATTCATTATCTTCCAGGAAGAGTAAGAAAATACACATATTTCCTTCATTTAGCCCCAATCATTTCACATTAAACTATAAAAACTTTCAGGACACCGTTTCCCACAATGCATTGTTTTGTAGTCATCAAAGCGGCTTGCAGCCAGCGCAGTACCTATTTTCTGGCTGCGCTGGCTTAGGAAGGCCCCTTGAACCCGCCCCCTTTCTTGCGATACTTCATGACAGCGCACATGTGACGTCGGTGACAGAAACTACCCAGCATGCACCGCAATCCAGGCGATCTGCGCAGCGCCGCGTCCGCCTGCATGATCTCAAACACGCCAAGTACCACAGTGAAGTATCAATACCAGCATGATGTGGTTGATACTTTTGTTGCAGTGAAGACCCTGAATTAACTTAAGGAGTCTGTCTTCAGTGACAAAAAACATTCTTTAGTTTGAAAAAAAACAAGTCCAGTTTGTGCTTGAAATTGCCCAATCTGGCAACGTAGGCAGCCATATTGGAGAGTGGAGAATCATGAAAAAGCCTCATATTTGCACAAAATGGCAAGATTTTTTGGTTTACTTTTTTCACCAGTGACTTTAACATTTTATTACTGCTTTTATTTAAAAAAATTTTGCTATTTTTTACATTTTTGAAACTTTTTTTTTTTTGCTTCGTTATAAAGATATTATGCCATTATTAATCTACATGTTCTTTATTTGATATATGATTGGAATAGATTGCTGTAATTAGCTAATATTTTTTTTTCCCCAAAAGTCTCAGCTCTGAGTTTTGCTATACATTGAATTAACCCAAAAATTATAATTATAAATATATAAATGATTCGATTCACAAGAGAAGATGCCCAATTGTGTGGGTATTTAGAGGGGTAGAGTTGTCTGAAATTATGTTTTTACCCTCGCGGACGCAGGGCCCTCTGCCGCAAGGTTAAGGAGGAGAAACTCATTCCTTCGTGTGCTCTGAAGTGCAGAAGTTTACATTTAAATGTAATTAACGACTTTATGTTTTACTTTTTTAAGGCTATAAAACCAAAGTTGTGTATTTTCTGACCGCTGGAAGCTCGGCGCTAACGAAGAATACTGACAACGCCATCGAGTGGGCGTGTCGTCTGAATTTAAAGACACTTTTTTTCCGTAACTCTCTGTTTTGAGGGGTAAATGTAAGGGAAAACATAGAAAATTTGTCAATAGTATTTTCAGAATCTGTGATTTGCTTCACAAAACTCCAAAAATAAATCAAATGGTCAGTCAGAGATTTGCTCCTTTGTCCCTGCACTCCCATCATCCAACACGTTTTCATATTTAAGGCAAATCTGTCGACGGTGACCAAAAGCCCTCTGGTCAGCCGAGTGTCAGCATCACACAAATGTCTGGTAAGTCACTTTGACATGCAGCTCTGCTTTCCTGGATCCAGCCATCAGCTGCGGTCATGACGTGAAACCCACATGACTTTGAATGAGCATCACAAATTCTTTTGCTGTTGGTTTCTTATTCCTATTTGTGTTTTTTAGCGAGACCATGATACCATAAATCCTGCTCCAGGTTTCTGGTGCGTATATCTTTAGCCACCTTTCTTCCACAATCTCCTTAACTGAGAGATGCCTGAAAGTTGTGTAAAGATACAGTGACAACCCCATTTTCAAGATTTACGCCTTCAGATGCAATTACAAGAAATATCAGGTAACTATGTGCCAAAAACAAGCCTTTCCAGCACCTTAGTGTCGGCCCGGCGCTCGCGATGACTGCTTCCTGGACGCTGATCCTCAGCGAGGATCAGCAGGTCACCGGCAGGAAAGCGCTGTTAAAACTACACCTTTCTGGTTTTTTTTTTATCTGCTGAAGGAAACTGCTAATTAAACTGTCAGCGGTAAGCACAGCTAAGCTAATAAATCCTGCAAATCCCAGGAAATTGACCAAACTTAAGAACCTGACAAACCTGAAGTTCCTGCGGGTTCTTCTTCCAGCCGCCGTCCAACACGTCTTATCAGGTTCAAACTTCAATCAGTTGTGCATCAGATAAAAAAATACTATTTTCTACGGAACTTAAATACATAAAACACTAAAAATAAAGCTGAGGGAATTTCTTATTTACAAGAGATTTACTAAAATCTAAAATTTTGTGGTTTTTACACATAATTTTAATCTAAAAGTATCATATTAATCTTATTTCAGGTCATATTTATGCTGCTGCTCACTACAGTGTATGAAATGATAACGGATATGAAAATTCATCAAAACATCTGTGTTAAAATTATGTTTCACACTAAAAAACAATAAAACGAAATCACAAAGTCAGTCCAATAGTGGCGGACGGATCGATCCAAAAATATTGATAGTATTGATCTTAAGTTAATCGATCGATCGATAGCTACCTGTGCGTGCATGCATGCATGTATGCATTGTTCACTCTATTTAAATGCTAAGTTGTTTTTTACAAGTTCAATTTCACCTATTTTTATTCTATTTAAATGATAAGAAGTTACAAAGTGGTTATATTTCTAGTTTTTTTTTTAAGTAAAACATTTTGTTTTTTTGGTTTGTATCATTTACTTCTTCACTTTTTATTTCATTTCAAGAAGCTTTTATCTTAATAAACTATTTTCCATTTAATTGAAAATATTGTCCTAATTCTTTTAGGTTTATCAAGTAATTAAAAAAAGGAAACTTGCAAAAAAAAAAAAAAAAAATCAATTAAAAACAATTGAGATTTTGAGGTTCATGTCAGATCCGTCGCATTTACAGAAAAATATTGCAATATATGTCAATATCAGCAATATTTTTTAAGAACAACTTTTTATGGAACCATTTCAAATGAGAGTTTAAAATATAATTTAAACAATCAAATACACCCCCCCCATGCTCCCATGGGTTCGTATAAAAACAGTTAATCAATCAAAACAAATATGTTTTTCACAAATGCACAAAAACTTAATAAATATAATAAATACATAAATTATGTATATATATATTTAAAAAGTTGACAATGGGAAAAGGGGTTTGTGATGTAAAGCCAAATAAACAAACAAGCAAATAAATAAATAAATGACAATAAAAATAATTGGGTGGGGTAAAAATGGTCCTATGTTCGCCTTCCAAAAATTCAGATTTCCAGCTGTCCCACTGCCTCTGACCACATGTCCAAAGGTCAAAGGTCTTTGCTCTGTTTGATATCGGCAATATTGACCAATATCGGTTCAATACCCGAATACTCAGTATTTCCCAGCCCTACAATCCTGTTTTATCGGCCTCCTATTTGAATTGACTCGTAATGCTGCACTGAAATAAATTTTCAACTCCTCCAAAAATGAACTAATTTAAAAAAACTAAATAATAATTATTAGGAGTGTTTTGTTTTAGCAACATTGTTTTTATGAGCATTCTATTGTACACTTTTAATCTATTTTTATCTTATTTTTTAATGCTTTTATTCCGTGATTGTACTGACAGTACTTTGGGTCTTATGGACAATTTAAGTGCTTTATAAATAAAGTTTATTGTTATTATTATCTTCTTAATACATAAAAACACATACATTTTTACATAATCATCTGAGTTAAAACCAGCAAAAAGAAACAAATGTTAATGAATATAAATGAAAGTATTGAGGAAGTGATTATGCTAATTAGCATTGGATCTTCATTTTACTGCTTTTGGTTTTATATCATAAACAATTTCACCAATACTGCCCCCATGGTTCATCTTTTAGGTTTTATTTTAAGTTATAAGGAAATCTGGGAATGTCATTAATCTGTCAAATTATTCTAAACACCCAAAATTGTCTAAAGGTTTAGAAATACAATAATTATGTGTAAAATCGAAAAATAAAATATAGCAATGATTCTTTTTGTTATATCTGACAAAAAAGTAAATAAAACTAGGAGCAAGTCAGCATTTTGTTTTAGTTTTTGGTTATACTTGCAACTGCCAGCAGTGTTGAACTATCCTTCAACAACATGACTAAAGACTGTGCAATGAAAGTGTCTCAAAGGAGCTGCAGAGGTGAAGTAATTAGAGCGAATGTGAATCAAGTTGTCACCATATGGCTTCTCTCACCATGATGTCCATGAGGAAAACGCCAAAACCAAACGGCAAGAAACAGATTTTTCCTTGTTAGTTGCATGTGAGCATCCTTTAATAAGTGTTTTTAATCATCATTTTAAATTGTGATTCATAAGAACATTAACAACAGATACAAAAAAAAAACAACACAAAAGATACTTCTATTGAGTTTATGTCTGAAAACCTCCAATCAAAGACTTTATAATCCAGACTTTTCCGTTCGTACTAACATCAGGTGAGTCACCAAAGTATTGATCACTTTGATCTGGCTTACTGCGCCCCGGCAGCTGTTTAAATCAAGCCATCAAAGAGCTGACCTGGCGCCCATGTCCCACGGTGACTAAGCTTATCTCATTAAGGAGTAGAGCAGAATGGATCAGGATACACTCAGACTCTCTCCTTGATCCTTTCAAAGGTAAATAAAAAAACCAAAAGGTTCATTTTCTTTAGGTTATTTTCAATAAAACACGGAAAAACTCAAATAGGTGACAAAATCTGTGGTTATAAACTGATGCACACTTTAAGGAACCTTGTTGCGGGACATCTCCTGGGTGTGAGCAACCAAATATCTAGCAGTGAGACACTCTGAGCTTCCTGAGATTTTTTTTTTTTTTTTTGGGGGGTTGATGTGTTAAAGAAAGTAAAAAGAGAAATTTTTACCTAAAGTTTGAGACATTATCTTGTAGAGGAAGCTGCTGCAAATGTATTGAGCCTTAAGTTAAAAGTCAAACGAAAACTGAAGATGCAAGCTCCTCCTCCTCTGGCCCTTTCAGCCTGTTCAGAGCTGCTTGAGACAAAATTCCTGAAAAAATACTTTTCTATTTTAAAACGGAAACCTTTCTGTCTGTTTTATCCCCAGAAAAACCTTTTTTTTTTGATTGTCTGAGGGCGATAAACACGTCTATGTTAGTATTTTTAGACAAATAAGCAAAACTTAAAAATGTTCACTACGTCCACATTCTTAATATTCATATTGTATGTCACATTACTTTGTTCGTTTTGAGTCAAGAACATGTACTAAATGTATATAATATAATCTGGTAAAAAATGAGAAAGAAAGAGGGAAATGCTATTCATCACATAAACGCCGTTCAAAATACCAATTTATTTTCCTATAGCTTCCCAATGATGCTCGAGGATTTAGAATGTGATAGAATCAAAACTCAGTTTGGAGGAATTTAAATATGTAGCTGATATTAAAAGGGTTTTTTGAGAATTCAAAATGGCAGTCTCTTCCTAAGGTCAAAGGTCAACAAAACTGGTTGAGATTGTAGACTAGAGCTGGTGGTGTGTGAAATTTTGTGAGGAAGCTACAGTGTTCGAACAAAAGTTTTCTTCTCCTATAAAAAATGTAAAATTTGCTCTATTTCACACACAAAATGGCTGCCAAGCTGTAGGTCCAGTTGCCATCCCATAATAATTTCAAACCTTCGTTAAATATCTCCCTTTTTTTTTTTTTATTTTCCAAATCAACGTAAGGGATTTCTGCCCTTTACATTTTTCAGACAGTTTTGCCCGTTGTGCCGTCTTTTGTGTGTGTGTGTGTGTGTGGGTGGGGGGTGGGGGTGGGGTCTATTTCATGAAATTAAAAAAAAATAATAAAATTTTAACTTAACTCATTTACCAGGTGTTTCAAAATCTTGGTGAATTTTTGAGTGGGTCCAGTAGCTGTCACAAACGGGCAGAGCAGCAGGTTCATGAGCTCAGACAGGACGACAGGTGTCAAAACACAGATTAAAGTCCATAAAGTTAAATCAGGGTCAGACAGGAAGCGGTCAAACATGAGTATGGAAGCATCAGAGATCAGATAGAACACGACAGGCATAGATTGAAGCAGGCTCAGAAACAGAAGATCAGGCCCAGATAAACGCTTGGAAATGCAGGCAGAGCGGCATAAACAATACTTCGCACTGAGCAAGTCTCTGTGCAGTGCTTAAGTGTCATGTGCATGATGGGTAAATGAGGGTCAGGAACTGCACGTTGGGGATCCTGGAAGAATTAGTGCGTTCAGTACTCTGTAGACGGCTCCCTCCAGTGACCATTGGAGGAGACAGAACCCTGACTCTAGATCAGGGATCCCCAAACTTTTTCTTGTAAGGGCCAAATAACTGTTTTCTTCACTGATGGGGGGGCAAGTTGGTTTGTAGGCTAAAAAAGAAAGTGTAACAATCACAGTCTGAACGTAAAGATTTATGCTTTTCCAGAAAGCCACACAGTCAGATTTTAAATAATTCGTAATCTTCCCAGAAAAAATACTAAACTATTTTAAAAACTAAATATATAGCATTCCCTGGATATATATTAACTGAGATGCTTAATTTGATAGCTAGAAACACTGAATCTGATAGCAAAAAATGTTGAAGTTGATAGTTGAAAAAGCTGAAGCTGATAGTCAGCTGAAATATTAGCAAAGTGCCAAATTAGCTGAAGGAACTAAAAATAAATAGCTAAAAAAAGAGCTAGGATGTAGCTAAAATATTATTCAAACGTAAAAATAGCCAATTTTTTTTTTAAAGCCTAAATTAGCCAAAACAGCTTGGATAAAGCTAAAATATTAGCTAAACTCCAAATTAGCCTAAAAAACGGACAAAAGCCTAAATTAGCCAAAATCGTTAACATGTAGCTGAAATTTTAAATTCTAAACAAACTGGAAAAATATCTAATTAGTCAAAACAGCTAGCAAAAAGCTAAAATATTACTTGAATGCCAAATTAACCCTAAAAAACTGGAAAAATGTCTAATTTAGTCAAAACAACTATTATATCAGCTAAACTCATAATTAGCCCCCAAAAAAGCCTAAATTGGTCAAAATAGTTAGCATGTTGCTTAAATATTAGCTAAATGCCAAATTGGTGTAAAAAAACTGTAAAAAAAATGTCTAGTTTAGTCAAAACAGCTAGGATAAAGCTAAAATATTAGCTAAACTCCAAATTAGCCTAAAAAACGGACAAAAGCCTGAATTAGCCAAAACCGTTAACATGTGGCTAAAATTTTAGGTATGCCAAATTAGACCAAAAAAAACTGGAAAAATGCCTAATTTAGTCAAAACAGCTAGCATAAAGCTAAAATATTAGCTGAACACATAATTAGCCCCAAATAAAGCCTAAATTGGCCAAAATAGTTAGCATGTTGCTTAAATATTAGCTAAATGCCAAATTAGCCTAAAAAAAACTGTAAAAAATGTCTAATTTAACCAAAACAGCTAGGATAAAGCTAAAATATTAGCTAAACTCCAAATTAGCCTAAAAAACTGAAAAAAGCCTAAATTGGCCAAAATAGCTAGCACGTAGCTAAGACATTAATTAAATGCCAAATTAACCCTTAAAAATTGAAAAAATGTCTAATTTAGTCAAAACAGCTAGCGTAAAGATAAAATATTAGCTAAACTAATAATTAGCCCCCAAAAAGCCTAAATTGGCCAAATAGTTAGCATGTTGCTTAAATATTAGCTAAATGCCAAATTAGCCTAAAAAAAAAAACTGTAAAAAATGTCTAATTTAACCAAAACAGCTAGAATAAAACTAAAATGTTAACTAAACTCCAAATTATCTTAAAAAATTTGTAAAAAATGTCTAATTTAGTCAAAACAGCTAGCATAAAGCTAAAATATTAGCTAAACTCATAATTAGCCCCCAATAAAGCCTAAATTGGCCAAAATAGTTAGCATGTTGCTTAAATATTAGCTAAATTGGCCTAAAAAAACTGTAAAAAATGTCTAATTTAACCAAAACAGTTTTAGGGGGCCAGGCCGAATGTGGAGGAGGGCCGGATCAGGCCCGTGGGTCGTAGTTTGGGGACGGCTGCTCTAGATAGTAGTAGGGAAGACATTTTTCTCAAAGGTGGAGTAAGAAAGAAGAAATGCCCAAACAATCTGGTCTTTGCAGTCCGTAACTGCTGCGGGACAGAACAAATACCCACAAGAAGACAATGGTAAACATATTTATATAAGATTAAATTTCTTAGTTATGAACAATTATAGCAAGAAAAAAATGTCACAGCTTGGGGAAAAAAAACTACACATTTCTGGTGGAGTTGCATCAAAAAAGCATTCTTTTACAGCCTTTTCATCCCCTTCCTCTCTCCCTCTTGAATGGTTTTGACTTTGAGCTCCTCCGAGTAAAGAAATAAAAGCGGCACGGATGTCTTTTGTCGTACAGCGACCGCAGCAGTCGGCCCATCAGCCCACCTCAGGAAGCCCGCATATCCTCCGCCTCTAGCATAGTTTCATCCAAAGCCGAGTTGTAATGCAGATCTGCAGCTAAATGATGCCGAGTGTCAGGGAACTGAAATAATGTCACAGCGCTGCCTTCCTTTTTTTTTTTTGCCGGCAGCCACTGGAACTTGTTAATTTTTTTCAATTTTGGTTTCATTAGACCATTTTCAGTTACAACAGCGCGCTAATGCGGCACAGGTGAAATGCCCCAACCCCTATTTTGGAACATCATTTGCAGTCCCGTAATTAGTTCGGTGACCTTCGTCACCTGCGGATGAAACATGTTTACTGGAATCATCGTCCATCTGGCTTTTTTGGCAAAATTGAAAACATTTGCTGTATATCTGATTAAAAAAAAAAAAAAAAAACAACAACACATCCTAAATTATGTCTTGCTAAAGGACAAAAAGGAGTCACAACAGTAGCAGCTGAGATAACAGCGCTGTGTCACATGAGATTAGTGTTGTCAGGAGAGCACTGTCTTCCAAAAATAGGGAAAAGAATCTTTGTGAGGGTAAAGATTATGATAAGAATTAGTATGGAGAGCTGTGTTCGGTTATAATTGTAGAAAAGTATTCCCGGATGTCTGGTATCATGATGGAAATGTCCTTGAAAATAGGAGATTAGAGAAAATATGGAGGAAGGAAACACTAGAGATTTATAGCTTTGGTTAGAGATCAGTGAATATCTCTGATTATCTGGGTAGATTTTGATGTATGTTGGATACAGTTGTTGTTCAGCCCCTGCATGAGAATAATAAAATATCTATTGAAACTAGGGATGTGTACTGGCCAATACGATATAGATCGTAATACAAGTGATATGATAATTATTGCGATATAGACAGTACCAGAGACAATATTATTTATTTATTTATTTTTTTTACATGAATAAAATTCCAAAAAATACATTTTTTAATGACATTTTTTTTTTATTGAAGTATCTAGCAGTCGGGAGTTTAAAGGATCACCAAACTAGGAAGTTGGAGGCCGACTCCACCCACAGCTGAAATTTGAAAATCCAAGGGGCGGGGCTTGGGGGTAGGACTGTTATCATTGCTGGAGCTGCAGATCATGACATCAAACTTCTGAAACTTACATGGTTAGACCAATCACAAAATTCAACTGTAATACCTCATTTCAGCCTGTAGGGGGCAGCACACAGGCGGTTTTTGACTATATTTTGAAGAATTCAACCGTTTTATTTCAATTTGTCAAAAATTTGGCTATGACCAACAGACAGCACTTTTAAAACCCCATTTAAAGATGCCAACAGCTAAAAAAAAAACAAATTTAGGGTTTGGTTACCCTATAAAGTTCCTTTTGACTTTTTTTTTTTTTTTTTTTTTATTAAAAAACGTTTTAATAATGATTATGAAGTTTTTCTTCACGAACAGAACGTCAAATGAAGCTTTGTCGACTCTTGCGGAGATTTCCCAGCATTCTCAGCCCTGCTACCGTAAGCATTGTATGAAACTTGCATAGAAAATCCAGTGACGGCTGATTTGACCGCGGAAATGCGAACGTCGGCTCATTTTATTGTAACTCAACAAAAGTTCGCTCCCTGAAGCTCTTCACTCTTCACTTCCTCGTCCGAGCTGACATCCCGCTCAAAAGAGTCACGCTAGCGAGACGCACAGCTGTTATAATCAGATGGAGCACCAAAAGCCACGCCCCCTCAGAGGGGATTTTGGAAATCAGATCAACATGAAAAATGGCTTTTTAAGACATTTAGGTTTTGGGATTTTGGTTAAAACTTCATAATCATAATCAAAACACTACTGGGAATGTTTGTGGAATTGTCATAGGAGGACTTTAAATAAAAGTATCAACTTCCAACATAAAAGCACTTAAGTTATTCTATTTTGACAAATGCCTGTGTACATGTAGAATTCCACTTATAGCTTATAGCATGCACAGCTAAGTAAAAATATGTGTGTGAAAACAACAGAACTGGTCTAAATGTCCATTAAAAGGCCTTTTTATTTTAAATCTAATTTGCTAAACTTGGTCATTCAGCTTAATATTTTAATGTGGAGAAAAACCTTGAACACGTTTTCCTAAAAGAATTATAAAAGTAAGAGAAATTAGTCTTTTTGGATGATGACTTTTGTCATATTTGAGTCCCCCAAGGCTGTAATCTTGAGACAGTAATTGGCAAACATAAAAGATTTTGTGATTAAATGATTACAAAGGTATAAAGTTAGAAAAACCGACACCGTTAAAAAAAGAAAAATGGTCATTTTTACATATATGTTTAATCTTTAAATGTAGTTTTTTTGCCAATAGGAAGGTTTGCTCACCACATAAATTTGGTTTTGGAATAAATTTGTAACGGAATAACACATAAAGGGGAAAAAAATCATTGCTTTTTCATTTTTGTGTCTCATTATTTCCATGCTAGCAACACTCGAAGGTTTGAGTGCCATTGACTTTTCTTTGAGATAGAATTGCACAACTTGACTGACCCTCACAGGGATCCATACATAGTTTGATGGTATATTACTTTATCTCAAATTCTGCCTCCTTGAGTGTTTTCAGGCGCAGTCAATTGATTAGTTTTTATATTCAGGGCAAAAGTTGAAGCATGAAGATGTTTTTCCCCACTGACAACGTGATTTTTAACAGATTTTTCTTCTAACTATCTGCCATTTTGTCAAACAACGGTTAACAAAGCTCGAATCAGAGCTCCATTAGCACTGTTCACGTCTTCCCTTCACTTGCTCAGAACGGAAAACATTCCAGTTTAATCTGTTCATTACTTATACATCATAAAATGAAGTTATTTTAGCCTTGGTGGAATTTTCAAGACTGAATTAGATTGTAACAATTATAGGTAATAAAGATCTTTCTGGTGTTTTAACATTTTTTTTTTTTTTCTAGCACTTTGAGACAACCTCATTTGTAAAGTGGTGCATTATAAATAAACTCAATTTAATTGAATCTCTTGAAGTATGGAAGAAAGATAAGGCATTCTTAGTGAGACATAATGGACGTCTCTCCAACAATTGTGCCATAATGAGAGGTCTATTAACACGCGTGTGCTAGACAGGTAATCATCATAAAGTTGAAGCGAACGATGTTTCAACAAATAGAAAAAATAAAGTTTTCCATTTTAAAAACACCACAAACTGTAAGTTCAAGCTTTAGAAAAAAAGTTGCAACTGCAGAAATGTAAATTACTAGCATATTTTTTTTTGCATATTAGCATTCTGCTGTTTATTCTTGGTCATTATAAGGCTCCAGTTCTACCAAGCTGAGCAAATGCAAGGCGTTGGAGCTGATTGAAATCGGCATGACTTCAAACAGAATCCTTTGAAATCAGTCAAAGTGGTCCCACCGCCTGCAACGTGGAGCGTCCCAGACGGGAAATCCTTTTTCTGCCGCATTTTATGTGACTGCAAGGAGAGATTAAGGGGTTACCAAGACTGGTTCTTTTTTTTTTTTTTGTTTGATTTTATGATAAAAAGGTTAATGTTTTTATCTTTAGGGGTTGATCTGGCCAAGTATCTTGTGGTTTGTTTTTCTGTTTTTAGTTTTTTTTTCATGATGCTCCTGCTTTAGAGATGTTCATTAGACAAATACAAGACATTTTCAGTTCACCTCCCCTCAGTGAGTGTAGGAAGCCTTATACTTGAGCTACATTACACAGTTTTGGTGTCATAGTCTTAAAATGCATTAGACACCAAACGCGGTTTGGGTGACAAATTTGCGTGCCCCGCCCCTCTTTCGTCAAATTTGCTGCTTGTCGTCTGAAAAAAAAGCCTCACTCACCAATGGGAGGAGCTACCAGCTACTTTTTTTAGAACGATCGCTATATACAGTATATAGAATATACAAATGATGTTGAGAAATCAGGTTTATTTGTTTTGGAAAGTTCTACAAAAACATTGACATTCATGACTATTATTAAACGATTTTACCGGTAAAGATGAAATCTTTATGACAGCCGCTTCCGGGGGGTTTCTGTGTCTCTGTGGCTCAGCTTGAAGGCCGATTGCCTAACATTAACCTGAGGGGAAAAATGATATAATGGGACAATTTTATCTTTTCTTTTTTTAATGTTTCGATGAGGCTTGAGCTGCTTTCTGTCTGCCGACACATCGAGCCAGTGAGCTCCGCCGCGAGAGCGAAAGCCACTGAAAACGTCACATGTTCAAAGCAGAGTCCCTGATTGGTAGATGCGACGAGGCGACCTGTCAAACATTTAGATATTTAAATTTTGCTGCACGATTCGCACCACTCTAATTTAGATGCTTGCAGACCTTCCCGCTCTTTACTCAAACCACATTTGATCAGATCAGATCAAATTATGATCGCCTCATGTCGCGTCTGTTCCATTGACTTAACAAGTGGCCGCTCGAATCGCGTTCGTACAGTGGCCGCATGACTGCAAAAGCCACAACACAACAGCAAAAGCCAAAACACAACGACAAAAGCCGAAGCACGACGACAAACGCTGAAGCACAACGGCGAAAGCCGAAGCACGATGGCAAAAGCCGAAGCACTACAGAAAAGCCAACACACAATGGAAACGAATCACAACGGAAGTAAATAATGGACTTTTTTTTCTTAACGTTTCATTCAGTTTCAAGCTATTGGCGATTCTTGAGAGGTACGTGATTTTGGTAAGGGATAGGTGAGGGTGGACGTTCGGTGTTGCCGCTTTTATTTCTTCTTTCAAAGTCTTCACGAGAGCTTTCGGGGAGAAAAAAAAGGAGGGCGGAAGAGGGAAAACGGGATCTGGTTTTTTGTCTGCCATTCTTCCTTTTTTACCTGTTTTTATTACTTTTAAATTTCGTCCATGTTCTCGTCAGTGTAACCCCTAATAATGGAGATCTATATATATAGAGTTTTATACAGTGAATCTTTAGAGGTGTATGGTGGCCTAATGGTTAACGCGCTTGGTTGACAACCCGTAAGACGGGGGATCGAGGCTAGTGGGATTTATTTAATTATATATATATATATATATATTTTTTTTTTTTTGTAAAAAAAAAATCATACGTGGTTCTTACGTAAATTTTGAGAATCAAAATAAATATATACTTCTTGCAACATAATTCCAGGCAGTTACGTCGTTTCTGTTCAGGATGGTGTGGCCCTGTTCTGGGCTGCATGGCGAAAAGGGAGTTTTGGCGCCGCATGCCACACCCCCACCACCCTGAACATCTTTTTACAATTTTGGACATGTTACAAATCTAAACATAAAAGACAAAACATAATTACTGTATTTTTTGGAGTATAAGTCGCAGTTTTCTCATAGTTTAGCCGGGGGGTGACTTATACTCAGGAACGACTTGTTTTGTTTTTGTTTTTTTTTTTGGACATAAATAGGTTCATATATTTGTTATTTTCCCAGTAAACGCAGACAGTCTTTTAACAGTTGTTTCTTCTAAAAACCAATAGAGGGCGTTGCATCTGAATATAGGTATTTTCTGCAGAAGAAGAAGTGTGGTCAAAACAAACAAGGAAGAGAATCGGATTGTTTTCCTCTTAAACTTTGATGTTTTTCTTGTACAGATCAAAGGATTATTACTCTTGAATTTTTTTGTTCTTTATTTGTAAAGCTACACTGGTGGATTTGTTCTGAAACCTCAGACTTTTCTCCTAAAAGTGCGACTTATATATAGTTTTCTTCTTCTAGATTAGACATTTTTTGCTACTTATACTCCGGATCGACTCACATTTCGGAAAATTCGGTAACTTAAATAAACTAAACATTATTTATTATAAATGTAGGCATTTTCATGGGAGATTTGAAGCTTTTTTGATTCTTTATTGACTTTCTGCTCATTTTAATTTTGCCCTCTCTTAATTCTTTGTTCCATTTTAGTGGATTTTGACTGTTTAAGTTTGAATTTTACAAGCCATTGTTTGTTTGTCGCATTATTTGCTGGTTTATCTGTATTTCTAAAGTCAGTTTTTGGGTTTTTTTTTTAAAAAGAAAACATTTTAGCTCAGTTTCCAACTTTTATTTTAAAAATTTGCATTTTGAGGATTCTTTTAGTTCAACCTTTGACATTAGGCCCTGCAGACCTGAACAATACACATATATGCATAACATGAACACATATAAATATAACATAAATACATATATAGACAGAAAGATAGTAGGACAGTGGCTCTCGAGGATCTGGGTTGTGCCGTAACACTCTAAGACATATCCTTTTTTTTTTTTTAAATGATGTTAAACTAATCAAGACCTAAGAGGATCTGGGCAGTTTTAGCAGAATGCCAAGAACAAAAAGCATGTCACCCAGGATAAATGTAATAAAGTCCCAGATTCATTTTAGGAGTATATCACATATCACTATGAAATATGCCATTTTGTCATTTGGTGAGGCTCGCATTCGTGACTGAACTATTAACTTGCCATTACCCTGAGCCAAAGGCATTAAGCTTGATGGCTACTGCGTAACACTGGAGGAACCAGGCCAGAAAAAGAAGAGAGGAAAGGATCAAGTTCAAATTATAAAGTCTATTTTTAGGCTGTGAAAAAAGGAACAAAAGTATTTAACGTCCAACCTTTGACTTTATAAGAACAAGATAGAATTTGATTTTTTTAAAGTCCTATTAGGTTCATTGTGTAAATGGATGGTTAGAAGCAACAACTAGATAACAACTAGATTCTTAGTGCTTTTTCAGTGCATTACTTCTTTTTAGTCCTTTGTGTAGCAATTATATAGATATGGATAAAAATGTTTATCATGATATCGACAATTTTATATCACAGTAACAATAAATATTACAAAATATTTTCAATTATTCTCTGAAAAAATGACAAAAATGTCACTACTGACTTTTCTCTTACTATTTTTTTTACTTATTTTGGCTGTTGATCGCTATAAATAAAAATAAATAAAAAGGGATGTATGTTGGTCATTGCCACATTTTTGACAAATTTGAAATAAAATTGTTTAATTCTTGAAAATAGAGTCAAAAACCATCTGTTTTCTGTTGACCCAGACTTTAGTAGCTGTTATCGCGATTTTGTGTTATCATTTCTTTTGGTATCATTACTTAATTAAGTCATTTAAGTGTAACTGAATAGTTGCAAATGAGAAATGTTTTTTTTAAAGTGAACAACAGTTCTAACTTTCTTTGTAGGGAAACACATTTTTTTCACAAAAGTTCGGCAATCAAAATAAACTAATTCAAACGATAGAGGAGAAATGGCACAATAGACTCTATTAAGAGACTCTATCATTAGTAGTTTTAAAAATGTGTCTTACCGTTTATACGCTGATGACCTCCAACTGTACTGCTCTTTCAGTGAGTCTGAGTTTCACAAGTTAGAGGATTTATTACTTTGCCTCTCAAACATCAAAGACTGGCTAAGTCTCAATTACCTTCAACTAAACGAAGACAAAACAGAAACCCTGATTATTGCCCCTGATTATTGCCCCTGAGCATCAAGCCACCTCAATTAAACACCACTTAAGCTCCCTCGGCTCCACCTGCAAATCTACCCTCAGAAACCTCGGTGTAATGTTTGACCAATCCATGTCCTTCAATAATCATTCTAAAAATTTGGTCAAAAACTGCTTTTATCACTTGAGAAACATCTCTAAGTTGAGAAAAATGGTAAATAAGGCTGACCTGGAGACTGTGGTCCATGCTTTTATTTCATCTCGTTCAGACTATTGTAATTCCCGTTTTTATCCTTTTTTTTTTCCCGTTTTATCCTTTTTACACTGGCTTCCCATTAGTTTTAGAATTGATTTTAAAATTTTAATTTTGATTTTTAGAGCTCTTAATGGACAGGCCCCCGATTATATTTCCCAGCTATTTGTACCATATGTTGCTAGCCGTTGCTAGCCTAGAGATACGTATCGCCACATCACCCAGCTATACTAGTTAGATTTCATTTTTAGTTTATGATGAGTGTATAAAACTCTTTTCTCCCCCAGTAATGGTCTGTTTTTTATAGATGGGGCCCTCAAGAGGTACGGGTTGGTTCCGTGTAATGGAAATCCCGAACCGAACCGGACCGTGCCGCTTAGCATAAACTAGGTTTTAGCTCATAGACCGTTAATAAAAACTGGACATGACAAGTGTTGAGGTCCACCATGAAAAATGCGTAACCTTTAGCCCTCGCAAAGTCAGGCTAGAGCAGGGGTGGGCAAACTTTTTGATTTGTGGGTCAGAAAGGGTTCTAAAATTTGGCCGAACAAGGAGCAGATGGAAGGAGTGATTTGGTAATGAACCTCATAAACTAAAAATATAATATGGAATTTAGAGAAAAACATGCTTTAATTTGGATTAAAATTGACATATACTCATTTAAAAACAGAAAATTGGGGAATTTTGATTTCTAAATTTTGATTTTTGTTCTCTTTTTGGGTTTATGTTCTTCACAGGAAAATGCGAACTCAAAGAAATCCGAAAAATCACTTTCTGAGAGAAACAACACCATTCATGAGAAGAAACCAGAAATACAATGAAAATAAGACAATAATTAGGATTTTTGATTCAATGTATTTTAATTAAAGGGCCAGATTAAGTATCTTAAGGGCCGCATATGTGTCCCACCCCTGGGCTAGAGTCTTCGGCGTCTCCTCCTCATACGTCTACCGCCATATTGCAACGGATTGCCACTCCTCAAAAGCGATTAGTTGATCCGAGTAACTTTCACTAAGGCATCTGATTGGTCAGTTTATAACTTGAGTAATTTGATATGAATAAAAAGGATTATAAGAAGAAAGAATCAGAGCAAGAATGATTATTCTGACAAATAAAATGACAACTGTCTAATTCTCAATGGAAGACTGGGATTTTGGCCTTCTTGCAACCAGCGGATACTTCCTTTTTGGAACACGGGATGGGAGGGTTTGTTCAGTTTGTTCAGCCACCTCATTTTTATCTTACTCTCAATGTCTGGGATTTCTGTCCTTATTTGCCAGCTTCTTGATATTTGGAATCAAAAATATTATAATTTAGTTGTACCATGTTTGAATTCATTTTGTTGCTTAGGTATTTTTTTAAGTCATACTTTACTGTATTTATCAAGTAGCTCTAATTTTCTATCCTTTTGCCTCCAGTTCTTCTTTTGATTGAGGAAATATGTTCATTTATGTCAATATTTAAAGTAAAAACTGCTCAATGAAAAATAAAAAAAAGACACAAATCCAAATATATAAATTCAAAAAAATAAAAAAAAAGCTTTGCAAATTACAGAAAACAAAATATAAGAAACCAGGACTAATGGAAAAAAATGAGTCAGAGAACCAGCATGTGAGGTCAAAACTAAAATAAATATTTACATGTTCAACAACAAATCAGCGACATAGTCCAGCAGTGGCCCTTTCAAAGACCGTTATTAAATTACAAACCTCATTAAATTCGGTGTTTCCCGTTTCCTCTCAGAAATGAGTTTAAAGCTTGGAAGGATAATAACATTTTGTGTTTGATAGCATGTCTTTCTACCTGACTGCAGTGGATGCAGTTTGTTTTTCACTAGAGCAAAAAGTTTTCTTTGCCCTAAATGAAGCTTGATTTGCTACCAATTAATTTAAGGATTTAGCTAGGAAAAGCTGGTTAAAACATATAACTACTAAAATGTTGTTGATTAGTAGTTTGTAGTGCAAGAGATATTTCAACTACACTGAAAAATATGAATAATTAACACAAATCTCTCATTTTACATTTAAAATGATTTTTTATCAAGTTAAAAGTTTTAGTTGATAGTTAACTCAAAAATTTAATTCATATAAACTAATATTTTTATATTTAACACATTGTAGAACATTTGTTAATTTATCTAATGCTTCACTTTTTTCAGTGTAGTTTGAAGTTTTTTTTTTTTTTTTTTCCTTCTATTTTACACAAACAGCTGCTCTCTTTTAGAAAACCGAATAATTTTAACGGTGCATCCATCCGTCCATTTCCAAACCCGCTCCATCCTTTTCAGAGTCACAGGGTTGCTGGAGCCTATCCCCAGTATTGTTGAGCGAGGGTGCGCACCGTTTAAAAGTTTTAAGAAACTGACAGATTATACAAAGATCGAAAAAGAATTAAAAGTAAGTGTTAACAGGAAACTTTCCACTGGAAAAGGAGATCCAAGGAAATTCAGATCACTGACAAAACAGAACAGAAACAGGAGCGTAAAGCGATGCAACAAGCTTGTATTTGCAGAATCAATGGCTCCTCCTCTGGTGTCTGCTGATTCATTGATGTTCACATCACATGGATGAGTTCATCTCAAGTGTGGAGCATCAAGGCTGGAGGCCATTGTACTCTTGTACCACATTGATTTGGGGAGGGTGGGGGGACTCGAGTTCTACAATTCCAAAGCTTCCACTCTTGAAGTTGGGATCCGAACATCAGAATGGAAAACTCGCTTTCACTGGGATAAAGACTTTTTCGATTGATTTACGTGCAGAGCACAAAGATTATTTTAGAAATGGACTCTGTGGGCAGCAGTACGTGATGCACTGGATTATGGTGAAGAAAATTAACAAGAAGAGTTAAACAGTCAACAATCACTCTGCTTTTTTTTTTAACTATTGTGACAAAAACACATTTTTCCTCATGACATGCTGTTGCGATAACGAACCCGCTCAAATCTAATGCTGTAAAGGGGCCCTACCATGAAAATTCTACTTTTTTGAAGTTTTAGTGATCATTCCTTACTATAAAGAACCCCAAAGCGCCATTTTTCTATCACGAAAATGAGCGGTTGGAAACGTGCTGAAGTAAGCACGTTGCCAACCGCTCCTTCCAGGAAGAGTCTGCTCTGACGGCTCCGCCCCCCAGTATAACACAACACTCAATTTCCCCACTGAGGTAGCGGTGATCAGTAAAAAGAAAACGTTCATTTTATACAGAATCAGGAATTAAGTCGTTTTTTTTTTTTTTTTCATTTTTAGTCCTTAAGAAACATACATATAAACTTGAGTTGTAAACTCAAGTATGGTAGAAAAGGAAAAAAAAAAGGAGAAAAACGTATTTTGTCTGCCCCTTTTAACGATCAATAAATCAATCAATCAATAAAAAAAAGAAAGATACAGATACACAAGCATTCGTCGGATTCATTACACAATAAGAGAAATTTGGGAAAGAAAAAAAACAAAATCTTATAATTACAACATGAACCAGTGTGAAAGGAAAATAATATCTCTGGGATGAGTCATTGTTATTTGTTTTAGATAGTCATTGTAATACTGTTTTTAATGTAGTTTTTAAAACTTGACATTGTTGTAGCATTTTTAATTTCTACGCTCAATTTATTCCATTTATTAAGAATAATCACCAACTCTCCTTACACTGAACCAACAAATCCACTTTTTATCAAATTAAAACTGTTGAAATTTTTTGACTTGATTGATTTCAAAATAATCCAATTCATGTTCAAAGTAAAAAACAAACAATTCCCAGAAAGTATCCAAAAGCTCTTCCAGTTAAGAGAAAATAAATATACGCTAAGAGGTACTAACATTTATGTCAAACCACCTGTTAGAACAAACATACTCCACTGCATCTCCACAAGGGGGGTGCAGTTATGGAATAATTGTAGGGAAGATATTAAAAGTTGTCAAACTTTACATAAATTAAAAATATTCATCAAATGTAATAAAATAAAAAAATATGAAGACAATGGTCAAGATATATGAATATTAGTTTATATAAATGTTGTGATTGTTTTCGCTGTTCTTTTCATTAATGAAATTTAATTTATTTATATTTTTTTATGTAGCTCATTGTGAATGAGAAATTGTATATTTAATTTGGACTGAAAAAAAAAAAAAAAAAAAAAAAAAGTCAAAGGGGCTTGGAGTTGATAAGTTACTAGCTTCATCCAAAGCCCTTTTTCGAACTATGAACATCTCTTGTTGCTTTCAAGAAGGATTGTGAGAGAAATTGCTTTGTTTACTTTGTTTCTTGTTTGTTTGTTTTGCTCTTTTCATTTCTTTCTGTTTATATCGTTGTTCTTGTTCAAAAATTAAAAAAAATTAAAAAAAAAAGTCCATATCGTTCTTTTAGCAGAATTCTGTGTTTTGGTTTAACAAATTATTTTGTATTTTTAGATTCTTACGTTTATTTAGTATTTTTGTACTTTTAAATTCTTATATTTGTAATTTTCAAATTCTTATTTTATTTTAATTTTGTGTTTGTGTTTGAAATAAAGAACAATAAAAAAATATATATATATATATATATATATATATATATTTCATGTCCTTTTAGATTAAATTTACTTTTTCTTTTCATGTATTTTTTCATTAAATTAAATTTAGATTTTATATAATTTTTATTATATATATATTTTTTATTTTATATAATAATTCCATTTTTGAAATATAACTAATGGTTTTAATGGTCCTAAGGTAATATATGATCGTATATATGGATATAGTTCAGAAAATCATGCTGCGGCCCCTTTAATGCGTTTCCCCCAATAAATGAACACCTGGAATTTATTCTGATAGGTTGAGCAGCACAAAGTCCCTGTAATTTTGCAATTACTCTCTATTATAGTTTGTTCAGCTGACTAACTTATTATCAGACTTTAATTAGAAAAACGTTTTTTTTTTATTGAGTCCGAGAGAAAAGGAGGTGAAATTTGTCTCTCTCCACTTAAAAATGATTAACTTGTAATATCAAGGTCTTGTGTTTGGTTTCGTCTCACCCAGTCGACTCCTTTATGCCACATCCAAGTATAAATGGGCTGAAAAATAGGTCCTTCGTGGGATTTTTTACCAGGTGCCATATGGGCCCCGTGTGATTTGCTCATGTGCATGAAGGAGATCAGATGCCCAGCTTGAGGCTGTGCACGGCGGTCCTGTGGGCCCAACTCTCTGGGGATTCCATGACAATCCCATTTCTAAACCACATGGTTCCCAGATTCAGATGAAACGATTCTGTCACACATTTAAAGCAGAAATCGGACTTCAGAAAACTACTTAAAATAAACATAAAGCACAAATCTGGGATGCATGTTCACTTCAACAAATGCACAATAATTCAAAATAAAATAATGCTTACCAAACTAAAATAACAAAAACCCAGCAGTGTAAGACTGCTGAGGACAAAGAGGGGAAAAAGAACAAGAAAATAAATAAAATAGCATTTTTTAAGGATAACTTAATTAGCATTTATTTAATTTAGATTAGTTAAATGTATAAATTGATGGCTGAGGTGCACATAAATGATAAACTATTGTTTGATCATCTCTACCTCCAGAATTAACAGATTTATATGCAAAGCAAAACTTTGGTAAATAGTTTGATCTTTTATGAGTTAAAAGCAGATTTTATCTTATGCTTCACAACATTGTTTATTAGCTGACAAGAGCTTCACTGAGATGATCCAGTTTGACACACATCATTACATTTTGAGAGTTTCTTGATTCTTTTTATATTTTTACGTTTGTTTTTGCCAAAAAAAAATATATATATATATTTTATTATTAAAAAAAAGAAGCTTATTAATGCAAATCCAAATTTCCTAAAGACTAAAGTTAGACTATGCAGCTTCTTTTAGGTTTTGATAAGTGGAAAATGATCCCAAATGGCTCTTTTACTGTTAATGGTTGTTGATTAACACACATAACAACACTGTTGTCTTCCTGAAGTAAACAAACAACCCCAAGCATTTTATTTAAAAACATGATAATTATAGTTATCATTGGCAGACAGTGGTCCCTTGCTATGTCATGTTTTTGTTTTTTTCAAAACAAACTGCATCCTATTGGCTGTGACCTGGCAACAGTAGTAGTATCAGGTTAAGGTGAAGTATCAGTACTACTATAGTAATATACATACTTTTGTCACTGTTATTCTTTAATATGTACAGTAAAGTACTTGAATTTACTTGGAGTTCATTTAAGCGCAGTGTTTATCTGTCTGCAGTGTTGCCAGGTTGGGCAAAAAAAAAAAGGATAATTTGAGCAAAAGACGATCTTAGTCGGCGTGTTTCTGCCTCAGCGGAGACCCCCCCCTGCTTTATCAAAGAGAAGAAAAGTCATTTAAGATCATCTGCAAGGGTTTATTTTTCTTTAGTTTATACTTTTATATTTCTCTAAACCACCAAACGGTTCCTGAGCGGCTGTGTCTGCAGCCCACCGCTCCCCCAGGAGAAGGGTGTCACAACTAATGAGACTTTAACCTTATTACAGGGTTTCTTTCATTTCCTTTTTTCACTGGTGCCTTTCTTATTTAATTACTATGTTTATTTTTAATATGTTTGTTGTGCTGTTTTATTTTATGTTTTTTTTTTTTTTAAATGTCGCTCTAGTTACTGCTTGATTGTCATTATTATTGTATTATGTCATTACTAATATAAATATTCCATATTTGATGCATGTACAGTTCAGATTGTTGGAATTATTTAAAAAAAAAACATTTTTATTTGCAGAAAGTCTCTGTTCCATATAAATTAAATCAACAAAAATTTTCTAAAATTATTTTATAATCACAAGCATTTTAAGGAAACAGTATCGATATATCAATACTATAATTGGTTGGCTTTGGATCGATATCCAGATTCCCAATATTTCCCACCCCGTACTATTCACTTTTTATCCACGGATTCAGCAGGATGGTGCCAGTTCAACCTTCCAGTAACTTCCACCGTTCTGTCCTACACTGACTACAGAACTCCTGTTTGTCAGATTTACAGCTTTAAATGTGTCGTTGATACTGCAAGACTTCAAAGAATGGAGTTTCTTTGAATTGAAAATTCCCCTCTGAGAACTAGTGTTAGCTCCGTAAACTCACACCTGACACTCAATAGTCCAGGGAAAAAGAAATAATAAAAAAACAATTTTTTTTTTTTTTTTTTTTTAGTCATCAAAAGCAAAATGGAGACAGAGAGAGAAAAGGTCGTCATAAGGCCAAATCCTTTCATTGCTAAAACAGATTATGACAGCTATTTCAACATTTTTTCAGGACACATCCATTGAGGTAACACAGATTGTTTTAATTTTAATACTATTTGTTTCTCCCTTTCTGCAAAAAAAACCCCCAAAAACATCCAGTTTTTCTGTATTTCAAAGAAATACTTGTTTCAAATATTCCTAGCTGGTTGTAATAATCTTAAAGAGACACGAACTATATTAAAATGATTTAAGGAGTTGCAGTTATGCAACAATATTTTACCATTATAATTGCAAAAAATAAGTCTGCATATCTCAAACTTCAAAAATAAAATATATTTTTTTAATTCAGTAAAAAACTTTGTTTTTCACTTAAACTGTAGATTTAAAAAAAAAAAAAAAACACGCCCCTAAAATATCCAGCGTTAAGATGAAAAACATTGAAAGTTGTGTTTTTCCTGCCTGCATGAGCAGTCTGGCGCACGGATCAACAGGGTGCAGGAGTAGCAGCAGGTCTGTACAATTTGCTGGAGGCTTTCAGCCAGAACGGCTGACAGCACAGGCGTTTAAAGCTGGATCTGCCCAACAGGAATCCCAGAGCCACATCAGTTCCCTATCAGTGTCTGCAGCCTCCACATCATCACGGCACACACTCACCAGAGCCCCTTCAAATCCAGAAAGGAGCTTGTGCTGCAAACTAAACCTATTTGTCTTTCTAGCTGTTCTATGAAGGGGGGAAAGGCTGGTTTTATTATTATTATTATTATTTGGAATAATCAATACCAAGTACCTCATCCTGCAGCCAAACACCAAAAAATCTAGAGCGAAACACATAGATCCATACTTATTATTAGGGATGTCCCGATCAGGTTTTTTTGGTCCCGATCCGATTCCGAGTCATTGGATTTTGTGGATTTGCCGATACCGAGTCCCGATCCGATCCTTTTGTAACACATTTAAAACATGAACAAATTGAATAAATACAATTGTGTTGTCCCTTATTTATATTTCATTAAACTCATTAAAAACTTCAATAGAACACTTCTGTGAAGCAACTTTATTAACCAAGTAAAAATAGAGAAAATATAAACTAGGAAAAATGAGTGATAATGTTAATGTTACATGAGTGATAATTAGTCATGTGATAAAGTTTAGTGACTTTAGCTTTAATATCTTTAGAGCTATTGAACATTTTTGACCAATCTGATTCTTGTCCTCATTTATAATCTTTGAAATAAATTATGACTGTTTTGATGAATTTGATGAGTGTTCATGACTAGCTCATATCATTATTTCATGTATTTTTTTTTTTTTGTTTGTTTTTTTAAAATTGTGTGCTTCTTTTTAAGTTCTTAAGGAATTACATTTTCGGTTTAATTACCAGAGTAGTTAATTTTCTTAACTTTTATTTCTCTTTCAGATAAATAAAACAGGCATATCAAAGGACAGCTCGGGTCCTAAGGAGTTAAATCACGGCGCTAGCATGTAGCAGTTAGCAGCTGCCTTTTAGCCATATGTCTGCACTAGAAGAGTTTAACAATAAAAAAGAAACAAAACTCTGTCTTTTTCTGTTGAAATGCCTTTAGAAGTTGTTGTTTAGAGACACTAGCTGTCAGTTTAAAGTGTTTCAAAAGAGTTATTGATCCCGGAAGTCTGAATCCGTGATCGGCTAACTAGCTAGCTAACTTTACATCAGTCTTCTGCTTGAACTGTTGACGTTTTCTGCTGCGTTTTCCGGGAATAACATTTAGTGATCTGTTCGTGACATGCAGACTTCGAGTGGAGGTTTTATCCGGAATAATAAGATTGAAATATAAAGCGCTAATCATTATAAGAATAAATGAAATATCCGATCCTGATCGGACAACAGAGCCCGATTCCGATCGAGTCTTAAAACACATGATCACGTGATCGGATCGGGACATCCCTTACTTATTATTATATATTATTTCCCTAATTTGTGAAATAAACTGGTTACATTTAATACTAGCAATCTTATTTGACTGTTTTTTATAAAATGATGACAAATTAATAGCACACAAGGTATGAAAGATTCATTTTACAATTCGGTTTTTTCTATTGGATAACGCTTCAGAATAACCCTGATGATTTTCTTTTAATTTGTTTTATTTTTAGAGTTAGAAAAAATATACATATAGCTGGTTATCCTGTTACTTTAATGTGCCAGCTTAGCGAGAAGTCTTAATTTCAGCCAGACTGACATTGACTCATAGCTCATTATGACTGAATCGCAGTGTGGTGTTGGATTTTTTTACTCTATTTTTAGTTGATTCTGTTTTTATATTTCTCACGTCCGGTGGAGCAAAAATTATATTTTCAAGCTGTTGATTCTACAAGTTGTTCTATTTTTTAAAAAAAAAGAGAAAAAGGTTTGTAATGTATGACTTTGAGTCACCACATATGTACAATTTTAACTGTGAAGAGACATAATGTAAAAACAAAAAAAAAATATCCAGGAAATCCACTTAATTAATTACTAAAAAAATATTTGTAAAAAAATATTTATGACATATGAATGGTAAGAATTCTGCCGTTACTTCTTCTTTAAAGAGTTCTTCTCTCATTCTTTTGTCACCTGCATTAAAGTCACATGTATGACTGGTTGTTCATAAAAGACACAAAGCAGTCGGACTTCAACCTCTCCACCATCACTAAGTCCAAAGATCTGTCTAAGGACACCAGGGACAAGATTTGTACCTCACCTGGGGGGAAAAAAGTTGATTTTCAGATGCATAGATTGTGATTCTTAAACTATTCTGAATAGTTTTATTAATTTAAATAACAGATCATCAAAAAATGTTTATGATTTTAAGCAACAGGAACAAGCAGAACTAAACACGAAGGATTTTTGAAGAGAACGCAAACATGGCTGACCCCGACCGGCCCCGACTTCGCTTAAAGCGAAACATTTTGGCTTTCATAGTGTCGAGGGTCAATCGGATAAAAGTCACGCTGTGTGTAAGTTATGTCGCACCAAATTGAAAATGAGAAATCACAATATTTTTCCCTTTTGATGCTGTGAAAGATTTTTGATAAAATATGTTTCAGGTCAGAATTTGTATGTTCTCAATGAAAGCTAAATAATTATACTGATTTTATCTTTACTTAAAAATGCACTTTGGTGGAGAAACGTGTTTAACGTTGTGCAGGGAAGGGAAAACCACGATCCGGAGGCCACATGCGGCCCGATAAACCGTATACCGTATTTTCTGACTATAAGCCGCTACTTTTATCCTTGGTTTTGATGTGGTTTATACAAAGGTGCGACTATTCTGTGATTCTTCTTCCACTGCTAGGGGAGCTCTAACTGGAATTTGAATCAAAAGCAAGATAGACAAAAAATCCAACACTACTTTTTCTTTAGCAGATAGAACACCCGTGACAAATTATTAACTGGTAATTATTTTTAAAATCCTTCTTCATCGTGGAAATCACACAAAGAAGTTTGTGTGGTGGACATTTTAAGTTAAAAGATATGGCGCTTGATATCTAGGAAGGAAACCGCACTGCTGCACACAAGTTTAGCATCAATGAATCTATGGTGAGACGCTGGAGACGGCAAGTACATACATGTACATTTAAAGTATAAAATTGTTATAGTAATTCTCTTATTTTTCAACATAGATATCTGCAGCTTATATATATACATTTTTTTTAATTGAGCAGGTGCGGCTTTTATACAAGTGCGCCTTATAGTCCAGAGAATACGGTAATCCGGACCTCCAAATTGGAATTACTCAAATTGATAATCCTTAATTATGTTTTATTTACCCTGTAATTCTGATGTCTCCCAGTAAATCACACTCAACAAAAACAATTGACCTTTATTCAGGTGCAGGAAGTTAAGTTTTGAAAGATTTGAAGTCATTTTTCCCATCATTCCAACACCACATGAACGCAGCAGAAGAACATCAAGCCACTGGTGAATTTGACGCCAAAATAAAAGCCAGAGTGTTTTAAATACCAATTCTAAAATGTTCTGTTTTAAAATTTCAATCAGAAATCTAATTTTCATCCAGATTTCATGTTATTTTTTTGTGGATTATCAAAATATGGCGCTGATCTGCTCCTGGTTTGGCCTTCAGAAACTTTCTTAAACTTTGCCAAACAGAATTTCTAAGACAATTCCTTCTAACTACTATCAGCATCAACTCTAACAGCTGCAGAGTTTGGGACGCGAGTCGCCCTCAAAGGCCTTTAAATCTGTCGCACACTTGCTGGAGCGACTGGAATGCATCTTCAGTCGATAGACTTGTGTGTGCACAGCCCGTGCATGAGAGTTTGAGGCTACGAGAGGTCAAATGCAGACAGATAATCAATGCAGCGTTATTGTCTGCTTACCCATTGTTAGCAAAGCCTCATCACGACAACCCGACGCACAAAAGGACGCTCACTGACGAGGAAATTGCTTTGCGGTGGGAGAGTCCTTTTGTCGCTTTAATGCTAAAACTTTTCTTTCTAAAGGAGCATTTTTAGATGAATTCTTTTTTTTAAAGCAAAACTGGAATGATTGATGGTTTTAGGGTGACCATCCTTCACTTAGCAACAGATCTTTTCGATTGAGGTTTGACACCAAATCAATCTTGTTCATCCTCAGCTTGTTCGAATTATCTGTTCCACCCAAAAGTTTCTCCTTCTCCCACTTTAACCAGCTCAGGGTTTAGTACTACTAACTGGAGGCGGTGCTAGTTGTGTAAAGCATTTAAGATTATTTCTGTGTGGGGTCTGTACGGGGTCCAATACACAAGTGCCTGTGGGACGTTCACTGGATGCCCAGACAAACGTGGGCTGGGTATCGCTTATAATTTCCAGAAATGATTCGATTCGATCCACAAGAGCCTGAATCAATTCGATTCATTTCGATTCTTTGGATTCAATTCAATTTTAAGTTTACACATATTTTTTAGAAATACACTCAACAAGAGTATAAACGCAACACTTTTGTTTTTGCTCCCATTTTTCTTGAGATGGACTTAAAGATCTAAGATTCATTCCAGATCCACAATATTATCATTTCTCTCAAATATTGCTCACAAATCTGTGTGATAGTGAGCACTTCTGCTTTGCTGAGATAATCCCTCCCACCTCACAGGTGTGCCACATCAAGATGCTGATCTGACATCATGATTAGTACACAGGTGTGTCTTAGACTGCCCACAATAAAAGACCACCCTGAAAGGTGCAGTTTTTCTGCTTTATTGGGGTCTGGGGACCCAGAACCAGTCAGTATCTGGTGTGACCACCATCTGCAGTGCAACACATCTTCTTTGTATAGAGTTCATCAGATTGTCAATTGTGACCTGTGGAATGTTGGTCCACTCCTCTTCACTGGCTGTGCGAAGTTGCTGGATATTAGTAGGAACTGGTACACAGTCTCGAGCAAGACCCCTAATAAAGCAAAAAAGCTGCACATCTCATTTCTGGTCTTCCTAGTGGGACATGCCCAGAACACCTCCTCAGGAAGACGACCAGATGTCCGAGCCACCTCGACTGGCTCCTCTCGAGAAGCGCCTCTACTCCGAGTTCTCTCCGGGTGACCCTATCCCTATCTCTAATGGGGCGCCCAACCACCCTCCGGAGAAACTTCATTTCAGCCACAAGCCGTCAGGATCTCGTTCTTTTGGTCACGACCCAGAGCTCACGACCATCGGTGAGAACTGGAACTTTCTTTTCTGGTTCAGCTCTCTCTTCACCACAGTGGAGTGGTACAACAACCGCGTAACAGTGGTCCATGTTTACCCCAAGACATTTAAACTCTACCCACCCACCGACCGAAAGAGAGCAAACTACCTTTCTCCGGTCCAGAACCATGGCCTCAGACTTAGCAGTGCTGACCCTCAGAACCGATGATAAAGGGCGCCTCTGCCGGAGTCCAACATACCCCCAGAACTGGTCTGACTTACTCCCGTATGCAGACCAAGCTCCTGTTCCGGTCATATAGAGTCCGGACGGCCCTCAGTAAGGTTCCATGGACCCTAGACTCGTAGAGAACCCTCCACAGAACACGCGTGTACTTATCCAAGAACGTGATTTATTTATCTCATGATGGACCATTGAATTTGTCTAAATATTGCTCCACTTCTGACAGATCAACCCTCTTCTTTGTGTGTTTGGATCATTTAAATCCCGCCTGTTACAAATGGAGAACATTCCTTATCTGTTTATCCACTTGTTCTGGGTGTTCAAACCTGTTAAAGTGATCCATCGTCTCCAAACTTTAGGCGCCCGCTCTCCATTTTCCAGCAGCCGATGTAAAGAGACATTTTAATTTGCAAGAGCGGCCGGAGTGCAAATAACTCTAATGACACGGACCAAACGAAACTCTGGGAGAGATTGTGATTTAACTCCTATATATATGTATGGGGTAACATAGCTGTCAAAAAGAAACGTATTCATAAATAATATTTTGTATTCATAATAATAAATGTGTATTCATAAATACAAAGTTGTGCATACATTTATATTTTGTTTACAACTTTAAAGAAAAAATATGAATACAACATTTAGTTTTACATTTAACATGTCTCTTTTGAATACGATTTTGACAGTCTCTTTCTTCTGTTAAGAGACTGTCAAAAATACGTCACGGGGTCACAGGCTTATCCATCGAGTGACGGAACATCGATTGATCCAGCTTCGCGTGTCTGTTCATTTACAATAAAAAATGAACGATAAATATAGATTTAAAATGATATTGATGCCATAACGAGAACATTATCTTGATAACCAAAGCTGTTGAACATTTAATAAAACATGACAAAATAAAAAATACATCGATCTCCGACCGCATTTTGTGATTGTGTAAACAATGTAGCAGAGGATAGTTTTAGACCCAGAAGTGGTGATAAACAGCCCAAACGGAGTTGCAGACATGCCAGTCCAATCGTCAGGTAGAAAGGAAAATATGTCCGTAAAATTAGTTGAAAATAAAAGAACGAAAACACAAAAAACAGCTAAGCTAACTCGGAGCCAGCCGACCGTTGGTGCTGCATAAAAAAACAAAGAAACACATAGGAAAAAAAAGTCAGTAGGATCGGAAAGCACAACTTTCTTTCTGCTTCTGATCTTTCTTTCTTACTAAGGTCGGAGTTATCCGACAGTTAGCCTTCTTTAGCTCCGAGTTAGCTTGGTTGATTTTGTCATTCCCACCTTTTTTTTAAGCGGCTATCTCTATCTGGGTGCTGCTAGAGCCTGTTTCGGGTAGTGTTGGGCGAAAGAGAGGGTACATCTGGACTGTCTGGAGCCGGAGCGGGTGCGCCTGTCCGGCCTGTCCCGCCTGTCCCGGGAATAAACTGCTCGGCTAAGCAGGGATCCCCATGCTAACATGCCGCGGCTGGGCGAGCGGAGAGAACGGGATCCCTCCGCCTCGTCTGCCGTTTTTATTTTTCATCAATCTCCAATCTGAGCTCTTTTTTTTTTGCAATAACTTCCGGGTCCATTTCATTGTTTATATGCTGTTGTCAAAATAAATAAAATATTAGCGGCTGGACTTGACTGTTAACTTCTATTTTCCCCGCCAGAGCTAGAATATTAAGATCATTTTCATCGTAGTCATCGTAGTTTAACGAATGAGTCGCAACGCGCATGCACATCGATGTTTCGGCGCTCGTAAAAGCCTGTGACCCCGTGACGTATTTTTTGAGTTTCTTAACAGGAGAAATTCGTATTCAAGACAAAGGAAAGTCGTATTCTAAACGAAGAAAAGTTGTATTCAAATGAGACATGTTAAATGTAAAACTAAATGTTGTAGTCATATTTTTTCTTTAAAGTTGTAAACAAAATATAAATGTATGCACAACTTTGTATTTATGAATACAAAATATTATTTATGAACACGTTTCTTTTTGACAGCTATCTTACCCCAAATATATGGCATTTTTCTTTTATTTGTGATATAATAGCAACATATGAATCCACAATATGACTTTTTTTTTGTATAGTAAAGGTCACTTCATACGTTGTTGGTTTATTTAAGTCAGAATCCATGCTAATTATCAAGCGCTGTTCCATAATTGCTTTATTTATAGAGAAGACCCTGAGTTCAGGTTTTATCTGGAGTTAGCTTCATGCATACAGCCAGCTGCAGATTTAGTTGTTGGAGAAAGCTCATAAAAAGCTTCATTTTTCTCCATCGCTGCATCTCGTCCAGAAGCTTGTGAGTTGGACAAGCTGATTAAGTGGCATTTTCTCCACCAATGGAGTGTGGAGACAGACAATTATGACATGGCTGCGCCTCTTACTGAGGTTGTTATTTCTCAGGCCCAGAATGACCTCCGGGACAGACTCGTGAAAAAGAGGAGCGGGAAGAAGATGGCTCGCCCCGCCACGCCGCTCATCACGCCGATCTATTTGATCTATCGCCCGCCGACTCCCTCCGTTCCCCCCTCGCTCGCCCCGCTTCTCACTCATACGCCGCCTGCTTCAGAGGCAACAGCCACCCATATATTAACCACCAACATCCAATGGATGTGATTCACCCGGATAAAAATAACCCTGCCCCTCCACCTCCTTCAACCCTCTCCAGGTTTCCATCTGTGCATCCACACATCTCCTCCTCCTCCCAGTCTCCCCGCCACCTGCTCCGGGGCAAATCAGCAGGTAGATCAGTACACCTGCACCTCGGAGCGATAGAGGTTCCCGCTGAAGGTAAATGAACACCAAATGGCACACGGTGTTTCCTGCTAGACAGCTGCAGGTAGGTGTAATGCGTGCAGAAGGGAAAATGAGACAGGACTGATTTTCCAGAAATCCAAGGGGTTTACAGGCTTTAAAATAGGCTCCCACCTGCTCCATGCTACCACACACCAGTTTTAAGACTTTTGCCCTCAGAAAAAAAAAGCAATCGCAGCTTATAGATTCTTCTGGGGTTTTTTTTATTTCCAAAATTTTATGAGTTTCACCGTATTGGATGGAAAAACTTGAAAATGCCGTATGGAAATTTGCAGTGTGAATTTTGAGATGCAGTCTGCATAAGCAAGACGAGATTGAAAAGAGGTTTTCTGAAACCCCAAAATTAATTTAGGGCCGTTTTTAAACCACTTTCCATCCACGATTCTGTCATCCTGCTCGCCAAAAACAGCTTTAAAGGCCTTGTCACTCATAAAAAGGAAGACTAACAAGTCAAAGGATGGAAGGTAAACTTAATTTCATAACCTAAAGAGAGCGATCCAAGGATTGATCTCCATTTGCTCCCCTCACATCTCTCCTGAGCTCTGATTGGTTGACACATCTCCCATTCTTCAAAACTATGACAGATTCACCAGGAAACATTGAAATTGTAAAATTCCCTAAAAGAGATCATTTTTTACAAAAAGTATTGGCCGAGTTAATCATTTTTGATGAATTTGACTACTTTAGTAAAGCATCAATCAATCAAACTTTATTTGTTGAGCGCTTTTCATGTACTTCTGTACAGCCCAAAGTGCTTTACAAGTTAAAAAAAAAAAATTTCAGCAAAATAGATCAGAAATATCCACCTCATCAAGACAAAAACAGCATAAAAACACATAAAATCAAGACATCATATAAAAAACTTGCAAGTTCAGGGAAGTCCATTGATTTTTTTTCAGTCTGGGATAAAGAAAATGTCGAAATTTTGCGTTTGGTGACAAATTTGTCCAAAAATGACTTCAATCTGATCTGGTTCACTGTTGTAAACTCTAACAGTTGTATTGTGTATATGGTCCTAACTATCAAGGTTACACAACTTAAACTTTTAGTTGATTCAACGATAAAGTGTGAAGCTCTATTGAGATTATTTCAAATTTAACTCCATATTTTAAAGCACATGTGTCAAAGTCTAGGCCCGGGGGCCGGATCCGGCCCTCCAGGTGATTATATTGTATTGTTATTAATGGCCCAATGTTATCTTGCGCTTATTTCTAACTTGTATAGTTTTGACAAAAGATATTTTTATGGAGAGGAAAATATAGAAAGTTATTAAAGGTTTAAGTTGATTTATTCTGGAATAATATTTCTCCCTTTTTATTATTCATGGTTTTGTTAAAAAGTTATGTTTTAAAGTTTTAAAAATTGACATTGCAACCTTTTTTGGACTATTTTGGCATTTACTAAGATTTTTTGGCTGTTTTGGTGTTTAGCTAAAAATTCAGCTACATGTTAGCTGTTCTGGCTAATTTAGGCTTTTTTGTTTAAGTTTTTTTGGTCCATTTTGGTGTTTAGCTAATATGTCTGGGTAATTAGAGCTTTTTAAGATGTTTTTTTAGGCTGTTTTGGAGTTAGGCTAATATTTATATGCTAGCTTTTGTTTTTTTTTTTTTAGTTTTTTAGGCTAATTTGGCATTTAGCTAATATTTTAGCAGGCTATCAGCTTTAGTGTTTGTAGCTATCAATTTTAGCATCTTCAGATATCAGCACTAACATTTTCAGCTGCAAATTCCAGCTTACGCATTCAACTAGCATTACCGCAGGCAATGCTATATATCTAGTTCATAATTATATTTAAAAGTTCGGTTTTAAAGTTTTAAAATTTAGTTTTAATATTTAATAAATGTTTATCCTGTTCGGCCGCGACCAAAGGTGTGTTTTGGATTCTGGCCCCTTGTGCAATCGAGTTTGACACCCCTGATTTAAAGCTTTTCTGCGCTCAAAAATTCTAGGTGCCGTTAAGTAGCGTCATCATGTCATCAACATGGTGGGAGGGTCTTTTTGCTTTCTCATCGTGAGCTCAGGCGGCCATGGTGGACTTGTCAAATTTTTAATTTTTTTTTTTTTGTGATTGTTTTTTTGTGATAACGAGATAATCAATAATGAAGATTGAAGCGTCCCTCTCTCTCTTTTCCACACTGAGATGCAGAGACTTCACCTGTTTTAAGTCTCTTTATTTTGTGGTTAACAACAAAAACAGCAGCAGAACACTATATAATTTTGAATTATTTAATGAGTGGGTCCTCAAACGCCTTCATTCCACCCCACGCACCAGCCCTCCACCCTTTATTTCCCTCAAATTAACCTCAAACTCCAAATTAGCCCAAAAAACTGAAAAAAAACTAAATTTGCCAAAACAGACAGCAGGTGACTGAAATATTAGCTACATGCCAAATTATCCTAAAAAAAACCTGGAAAAATGTCTAATTTTCAGTTTCGGGGGCCGGATCAAATGCGGAGGAGGGCCGGATCTGGCCCGCGGGCCGTAGTTTGGGGACTTCTGTTTTAGACCACAAATGTTTCTATAGCTAAAGTGTTCTAGGGTGAAATATTTGATTGTTTTGTGTTTATATTTTATCAACTAGTGTTTTTTTTTTTTTTTATTGTACAGCGCCTTGTTGTAGTTTAGTCGTGTTTATGCACTTTATATAAATTAAATTGATTTGTTTTATTTTTTCTCTCTAAAAACTTCTGTTACTCCGATCCACTAAGCTGAAGAGAGTAAAGATCTGGAACCCAAAAAGTCCAGTTGGTTTTGCAGCTATAGATACGCTAGAAAAAAGTCAAGGGTGAACAAAATTAGTAAAAACAGCTGCCGACACATTTCCGCCTCCATCAGACTCACAGCCAGACGACCTTCCCCACAAACTGGATTTCTCCAACATACATTTGCACTTGAAAAGGCATCTAAATATTCAGCCCAGCTCCTGAAGGGTGCTCCGAGCTGAACGCGTGACAAGGGCTTTTTTCTCTAATAACGCTTGTGGCCTCATTACCACATGCACCCGAGATGATTACAAATGTGTTCAACACTTAATATACACTTTAAATTAGATCGTATTTGAAATATTTATCTAAAGACGGAGGGGAAAGAGAATGTCTGCTTTTAAATCTTGCACGGATCTTAATCAGATCAGAGCGCACTTAAAGCAGTTAAAAAGAAAATATATTTTAAATAAAACCTTCAAAAAAAATAATTAAAGCAGCACAAAGTAACATAAAATAAGTGAAATAAATACATGACAAAAAGTGCTATTTAAAGATTTCATCCATGATAAAATATGTTTATAATTAGATGTGATATGATTTATTTCACCTAATTCTTTCCATATTATGCGTAGCTCATCTCTTCTCCATTAAGATGCAAACAAACACAACTTAGCCAGAGGAGGTGTTGATGCTCCGACTACAAGCATCTTGTCATCCCTTATTATGATAATTCTCTGATTTACACAAAAAAAATTCTATCACTAATTATAACCGTATGCTTCTTTTGAATAAACAGATGTTTCTGGGAGTTTTTCTGGGAGAGTCATGATCTACTCCACTGAAAATCAGGTTTTAAAATGTTCCTGTCTTTTTTATGATGATGCGTATATAAAGGAAATTAAGCTAAAGTATTGATTTATTCAAATCATTCCATTTAAAAAGGATTGTAGCTCCCTGCTCTGCTCCATTCCGATGCATCTACTACCAGGCAGATAGATCTATGTATGTTTTTCAGGTCTTAGCTGGTTTAAAGCTGTAGATACCTCCGGCATTGATAGCTGCTTTTGTTGGGGTTGTGGGGGGCAGTAAGCTAGTGGGAGAGTGTAACAACTCAGAGGCAAATTTCTACTGAAGTCTTACCACTCTGCAGAAACTATGTCCCAGATTAAAACAAGCTTCACTTATATATGTTGAAGGAGGGATTCTTTTTGGCTCCAGGACGACGTTTTGTTAGGAATTGTGTGTGGAATTTTTCTTATGAAAAAGAACAAATCATAAGAAATTAGTTTGCATTTCTCCTTTTAAATCGCTGTCAGTCAAACTGTCATTTTCTCCTCCGACCACCAGAGGGAGCTCTCGCCAGAATATCAGCTCTTCCTACATCATTCTCCAGTTCCGGTTCACTCAGCTGATTCAATTCACGTCATCACCTGGACTGTTTATATTCTAACCATCACTTTTGCGTAGTCTTGAATTGTTGTTTGCACGTTCAAAGTATTCGTTTCCTTATTGCTCACTCGTGTTTTTTGACCTCTTGCCTGATTCTCTCGCTCTCCGCCTCGTCCATGCATTTTGACCCTTGCCCGTTTTTTGACTCTGATACTCGTCTTCCTGTTTCGGTGCTACTACTATTAAATCTGTTGCATATGGATCCACAAGCCTCTGCCTCGTCCTTAGAAAAATGAATGAATGTGCAGTTAATACGTCACAAACCCCTCCCCATTTGGCCCAGAAAGCGTGCCCAGCTCAGGTTCCGGAGAAGAGAATCTTTCCGTTAACTGCGGTCCAATGAGCCGCCGTTCACATTTCCGTGGTCACTGGATTATCTTTCTTTTAGACACCACAGAGCTCTCAACTTCCTCGTCAAAGTTGACAACCAGCTCAAAACCAAACTGTTTTGTGGAGCAGCAGTTCAAGGTTCAAGGTTCAAGGTTCAAGGTCTTTTATTTGCCATGTATGCAGCAACGTACATTGGAGCATATTGGGATTTTGTGTGCAGAGCTCTCAGAGTCACTGTTGGATTGAAGACTGGAGTGCAAGATTAAAAAGTTCCAAGATTACGAAATATTTACATCAATAGGATGATAAAAAATAAATAAAAATAAAAGTAAAATACAAAGAGTATAAAAGATAGAATGATAAAGGTACAAAAAAGAGCCTTTTGAAGAATCTGAAGTATTGCACATTGACCAGTTCAAGAAGGCACATTTCACATAAATTCTTAGTGAGGTAGTTGTTACATTTTCAGTTATCATTTTTTTTGCCATCAGTCTGACTGTGGCAGGGAAGAAGCTGTTGAAGAAGCGGGTTCTGTGGGTGATGATGCTGTCCGCTCTTCTGTGTCTCAGGTTGTATGTGCAGCGTTTGGGTTTGAACAGGGAGTGAGCCGGGTGGAGCGGGTCTCTGAGGATTCCCTCTCCTCTTCTTCTGCAACGCTGCTCGTAGATGGAGTCCATGGAGGAAGTTTTGTCCTGGTTATTCTCTCCGCAGTTTTTATAACTCTTTGCAGAGCTTTCCTCTCTGCCTGTGTGATATTTCCGTACCACACAGTGATCCCTGCGGTGAGGACGCTCTCGATCAGCCCACTGTAGGCCTGGTGAGGGGCCTTTGTTGCAGTCCTGCCTTCCTGAGCAGCCTGAGGAAATAAAGCCTTTGCTGTGATTTTTTCACCACGGCTTTGGTGTTGGTGGTCCAGCTTAGGTCAGCTGAGACTTGCAGTCCCAAGAATTTGTGGGTGTCTGTCCTCTCCACTTCAGTTCCTCTGATGAGTAGAGGCTGCAGCGGGGAGGATTTTTCTGAAGTCCAGTATTATTTCTACCGTTTGTCTGTGTTCAGTATGAGATCGTTTTCTTCACCATAGACCAGAATATTGTCCACCAGATTCCTGTATGCTGACTCGTCTCCATCTTTGATGAGCCCCAGGATGGTTGTGTCATCCGCATATTTGATGATGACAGTCCCGTCCTGGCTTGAGACACAGTCATGTGTGTAGAGAGTGAAGAGTTTGGGGCTGAGGCAGCAGCCCTGAGGGGTTCCTGTGCTGACCCTAAGCTCACCCGACAGCCGTGCTCCCATTCTCACCGCCTGTGGTCTGTCGGTTAGAAAGTCCAGGATCCAGTTGCAGGTGGGGGTGGGGACTTTGAGGTCTGCCATTTTCTGGACCAGTCTGCCTGGGAGGATGGTATTGAATGCGGAGCTGTAATCCAGGAAGAGCATCCTGGCATATGCTCTGCTGCTCTCCAGGTGGTGCAGGGTGTGGTGGAGCGTTATTGCTACTGCATCGTCCACTGATCGGTTGGGGCGGTACGCAAATTGGAGGGGGTCGATTGTTTCTGGGACCATGCTGTTGATGTGACCTAGGACTAATTTTTCTAGGCACTTCATGGGGATCGATGTTAGTGCCACCGGCCTGAAGTCGTTCGGGGTGGATGCGTCGGGTCTTTTGGGAACCGGAATAATGGTGGAGGCCTTGAATATGGTGGGTACTACAGCCTGGGAGAGGGACGTGTTGAAGATTTCAGCATACACCCCGGCTAGCTGTTCTCCACAGGTTTTCAGGACCCTGGGATGCACTCCATCAGGTCCTGCTGCCTTGTGGGGGTTCACCTTCTTCAAAGCCTTCAGCACCTGTGTCTTTGTAACCTGCAGGGGGGTGTCGCCGGGATTACAGGGAAACTTTGATGGGGAATCTGTGTTCTGCCTATCAAACCTGGCATAGAAGGCATTCAGGCTGTCTGGAAGGGTTTTGTCCGGCGGGGTCAGAGGTTGCTGTGTTCTTTTGTAGTTTGTGACAGACTGGATTCCCTGCCACATGCTACGTGTGTTTTGGCTGAGGTAGTAGCCTTCAATTTTTCTGGAATAATTGCGTTTTGCTGCTCTGATGGATTTCTGCAGCTCATACCGTGCTTTCTTGTATTCCCTTGGATCTCCAGTCTTGAAGGCCTCTCTCTTTTTTTTTCAGTTTTTCCTTTACATCTCCATTAAACCAGGGCTTCTGGTTGGGAAACGTGCGCACTGTCCTGGGGGGTGCACAGATGGAGGTGCACCAACTGATGTAGTCGCTGATTGTCTCCGTATATTCATGAAGGTTGTTAGTAGCCTCTTTGAAGGCGCTCCAGTCTGTGGCCTCGAAGCAGCCCTGCAGAGTGGCCTGTGAGCTATCAGTCCAGGTGCTAATGGTTCTGACTGAAACTGGTTTTGAGTTCAGTCTTTTGTTATAAACCGGTTTGAGCAGGATTGCTAAGTGGTCAGACTTTCCAAAGTGGGGTTGTGGCTCAGCAGAAAAGGCGTTTTTAACGTTACTGTAGCAGTGGTCCAATATTTTATTTCCTCGTGTGGGAAAGTTCACAAATTGGTGCATTTTTGGCATAGTTTCCCTAAGGTTGCAGTGGTTGAAATCTCCAGTGATGATAAGAGCTGCATCAGGATACGTGTTTTCATGTGCACTGATCATGTCATGTAGCTCCCCCAGTGCAGCCTCCTTTTTAGCAGAGGGGGGGATGTACACAACACTCACAATGATGCACTGCAGTTCTCTGGGTAAATAAAATGGCCTTAGCTTTAAAGTGATGTATTCTACGTTCTCAGAGCATGACTTTGAGATCATCTTACAGTCCGTACACCAGGATTGTTTCACGAAGGCGGCCGTTCCTCCTCCACGAGTTTTACCGCTCTCCTCTGCACGTCGGTCCGCTCTGAAGACCGTGTAGCCGTCCAATGCGACCGCCTCGTCGGGTGTCCTCTCCCCCAGCCATGTTTCACAGAAGCACAGAATGGAACAGTCTCGCATGCTCCTTTGCGTGGAAATCCGGGCTTGAATCTCGTCCATCTTATTTTCCAGTGACTGGACGTTAGCAGACATTACGATCGGGAGTGCTAGTTTTCCGTTTCTAGCTAGGCGCCGCAGCCTTCGTGCCGCTCCTCCCCGCCTGCCGCGTTTCCGTGTTGTCCTGTTGTTTACCTGAGAGCTGCGTGTCGGAGGCCGGCCCAGCGGCCGTTCCACGTTGCGCTCAAGCTCCGGGAAGGCTTCCAGAACATCTGGGTCGAGGACTCCATTGTTACTGCTTTTCTTCAGTTTTAGCAGGGTCGTTCGGTCGTAAGTGAATTTTCTCATCCAGAGCCATTTAACTCGGGATAAGATAGAAGGAAAAGAGAAAAGTAAACAAAGTGGAACAAAGAAGTGCACTCCGAGAGCTCCGCGACGTCGCCCTCCGAGGAGCGCCACCGTTTAAGTTCCGCTAAACTCCAGAAGCCACGCCCACACAGAGGATTTTTTTTACCAGAGGAAGGTTCCAGATCAACATGAAAAAATTAGGGATGTCCCCATCTGTTGTGATATGTCTCTCAAGCACTGAATATAGTCCCCTATGCGGAGTGATACATCGGACTGCCTTTTTTACGGGTCGGAGTTCTGTGGTGAGCTAGGTTACAAGCGAATGAATAAAGCTGCAAGGTTCCTCAGCAAGTTATTGTTGTCATTTATCAACACAATAACACTTCATGGTGGCAGCGGAAAGTAAAGGTTGAGAAAAAGAGAAAAAAAAAAGACGAGAAACAATCAATTACTCAGCGCGACCTGAAGCGTCAACTTGTCCGTGGATAAGTGCCGTTAAGCTAGCTGCATGAGAGGCAAGCTAGCTCGTGATGGCGTCGCATCTACCTACGATGAACTGGTCCGACCCGGATCTGGGTGAGGCAATCTCGTTGTTCAAACAAAAAATGTGCTTGTACTTGGAGGATGAGGAATTACAGACGGAGCTAAACAGCGAGGAAAATATGCCGAGGCATCGAGATGAGGGACTAAAGAGGCTAAATGCTAGCGGCTTAACCGCAGATGAAAAAAAAGTCCCGGCAAATCTGTGGACATTTTTCGAAGGACAGTTAAAGCTGAATGTTAACTTCAGGATTCACAGACTTCACCTCATGCAATACAGACAGAAACCAGATGAGAGTATTGATGATTTTGTGACCAGAGCGAGAACTCTTGCACTAAAATGTCAATTCACAGACCAAGACTCCACGAACGCCTGATTGAGCTGATCATAGCCAGCACGCCACATGAAGCTTTCAGAAATGAGCTCTACAGCAAACCCCAAGGTTGCTCCCTGGCCGAAGTATTGATTGAAGGACGAAAGCATGAAGCTCTTACAGCAGGAAATCTGCAACTGCACCAACTCGAGGTATGCAAAACAGTACAAAAAGAAAGAATGGATGTTATAACTAAAAGCAGAGGAAGGCTGTGCCAAAGATGTGGATCAGACCATAAACCACGACAATGCCCTGCTTTTAATGATACGTGTCACTTATGTGGCCACACAGGACACTGGGCTAAATGCTGCAGAAATAGAAAACAGAAAAAACCAGGGTACCCCAAACAGCACCAGCGAGATCAAATCCCAGTCACAAGCAATGAGTAAATGGAGAAATAATCAGACCCAGTCATACGAAAAAGAACGCAAAGAAGCCAAATAAAGCTAAAGTATATGCTATACAAACCACAGACTCAAGCGAAGACGAAATGTATCAAGGACAGTTTCACTCTGTCATTGTCAGCGAAAAATGCATGCATAGCATTGATGCAAAAGTACCAAGAGAGGAGGCATATACAATTCTAAATGTTAAACCACCTGACTTACCAGGCCAGAAATACACACTCCGCCTGAAGATTGACACGGGTGCATCAGGAAACACCCTCCCTCTGCGTACCTACAGACAAATGTACGGCAGAGACCGTCAGGCGATGAGCAGACTTCAAAAGAGCCATGCAAAACTGTCAGCCTACAGTGGGCACAGAATCCGCTGTTATGGAAAAATAGACATCCCATGTCAGTGGAAGCATTCCGAGTGGATTAACACTATGTTTTATGTTGTGGATGTTCCAGGTCCAGCAATAGTTGGATTACCTACATGTGAAGCTCTTAACCTTGTCACTGTAAATGTGGACTCTGTAGCAAAGATAAACAAAGCAGCTAACAAAGAGAATAAGAGCCAGACCACAGCAAAACCAAAAAAAGTAAACCCACCAAAATGCATCAGCACCATTGATGATCTGAAACAAGCATACCCAGACCAGTTTGATAAGCTCGGTAACTTCAGTGGAACTACAAAACTTCTGCTAAAAGAGGGGGCTGAACCATTTCAAGACCCACCACGTAAATGCAGTATTCACATAAAAGACAAGCTCAAAAAAGAGTTAAATAATATGGTGGAACAGGATGTGATTCGCAAAGTAGAAGTGCATACAGATTGGTGCTCCAGTCTAGCATACAGTACTAAAAAAGATGGAAGCCTACGGATTTGCCTTGACCCTCAAAAACTAAACAACAGTCTAAAAAGATGTCCACACAGAATCCCAACAGTTGAGGAACTCAACCCAAAGTTTGCAAATGCAAAAGTATTCAGTAAACTCGATGCTAAAGCAGGATACTGGTCCATACATCTGGAAGAAGACTCACAACTGTTAACAACATTTCGTACTCCATTTGGCAGATACTGTTGGAAACGTTTACCATTTGGACTGAGTGTATCTCAAGATATCTTTCAGGCCAAAATGGACCAGATTCTGGAAGGACTACAAGGCGTGGTCAGCATCGCAGATGACATTGCAGTATGTGGGGAAAATGAAGAGGAACACGACAAGAACCTGATTAACCTGATGGAACGTGCTGCAAACACAGGTCTGGTGTTCAACAGTGAAAAATGCAACATCAAACAAAACCAAATCTCTTTCTTTGGCAACCAGTACACCACCAGCGGCATCCGACCAGATCCAGCCAAAGTCAGAGACATCCAGAAGATGCCAACTCCACAAAACAAAGATGAACTGCACAGATTCATCGGGATGTTATCCTACCTGTCACCCTACATACCCAGGTTTGCAGACAAAGCACACACCTTAAGAGGTCTACTAAAAAACGACGCACCATGGTCATGGGACTCAAACTTCCAAAAATGCTTTGATGACCTGAAAGCAATAATCACTGAAGATGCATGTTTGAAATATTACGATCCGAGCGTGATTTTAACACTTGAAGTAGACGCATCTCAGAAAGGCTTAGGTGTAGCTCTGGTGCAGAACAACCAACCTATAGCTTTTGGATCCAAGACGCTCACAGACACACAATCCAGATACAGCAACATCGAGCGAGAAATGCTAGCTATTGTCTATGGATTACAACGTTATCACACATATCTGTACGGAAAAGCATTCATAGTGATCACAGACCACAAGCCACTCGTAACCATCTGCAGAAAACCACTACACGCAGCTCCACCAAGGCTACAGCGAATGCTTGTACAGGTCCAGGGATACAACTTCGAGGTCATGTATCGCCCTGGAACACAGATGATCCTCGCAGACACTCTTAGTCGACTGCCCAACCCTGAAAACAGCAGTGAAATAGAACTGGATGAGCGCATAGACGGTATAACTTTCGAGACAGAAGACCCTGAAATGCACACCATAGCACTTATTAACTTTTCACTTGACAAACAGAACACTCTCCGTGCAGAAAACTACCAAAGATCTCAAACTCAGCATGCTAAAGGAAGTCATTCACCAAGGTTGGCCAGAAAAAAATAAGTGACTTACCAAAACATCTTCGTGACTTCTGGTCCTTCAGGGATGAACTTGCAATTGAAGCAGGAGTCATATTCAAAGGCAGACAAGTACTGATTCCCGATTCAATGACAGAAGGCATATTAAAACAACTACATTCAAGCCATCAAGGAATCGAGAAAACACGTCGTCTTGCAAGAGAAAGCGTATATACTGGACAAAAATGAATGGTGACATCGAAGAGATGTGCAGATCTTGTTCAATATGTGCTGAGTATCAAGATGCAAATCCAAAGGAACCCCTTCACCCACACAAAGTACCAACCCAAGCCGTGGCAATCACTGGCATCAGATCTGTTTGAAGTGAATGGTCGTCACTACTTATTGACTGTAGACAGATATTCCAAGTTTCCTTTAGTGGATGAAATGCACACAACATCAAGTCAAGCTGTGGCTCAAAGGATGCAAATGTACATGTCCTTATTTGGACGTCCTGACGAAATTTTGACTGACAACGGAACACAGTACACAGGGGAAGCTTTCCAAAAGTTCACAAGAGAATGGGGAATCAAACATATCACCAGCTCTCCTCATTACCCAAAAAGCAATGGATTCATCGAAAGACACGTGAGACACATTAAATCAACTGTCAAGAAGACCTTGAAACATGGTGAAAACCTACAGATGGCGTTATTGCAGATCAGAGCAACGCCGATTGACAGTAAACTTCCATCACCTGCAGAGCTAATTTTCGGAAGACCTGTCACCACCCTCCTACCAAGCCGAACAGATCCAGGAAAAGAAGAACACAGACTGCACCTAGAACAACGAACAGCAGCTATGAAAGAACATCATGACACAAAAACAGCCGAAAAAGAACTACCACCTCTTCACCCAGGACAACATGTAACCGTATTGAACAAGGAAAGGGGAACGTGGCACCCAGCAACCGTTGTGAAAAAAAGCATTGAGCCAAGGAGTTACATTGTCCAAACACCTAACGGAAATCAAATCAGACGCTGCAGGAGCCATCTAAGAGAACTCTTTAAACCACACACACAGATGGAGACAAGGAGGATTCAAACTTGCTGAGCCAACACAACAATCCCAAGATCACGAGGATCAAAATGACTCAGCAGAGACCATCACTGAACCCCCATGTGCAACAGCCATGAACTTGTGAGAACAGAACAGTGCACAACAAAAATGCACACGATCTGGCAGAGTTATAAACAAGCCAAGCCAGTACAAAGACTATGTTCTATAAAAAAAAAAAAAGTTTAAAACCTGTTTTGATTTAGCATTCTGTTTTCCAGACATTTATGTAAAAAAAAAAAAAAAAAAATATGAGATAAACTGGGAATGTTAAGTTTACAATACTTTTTGAACTTGCAACAAAATGTCCAATTGTTTTTTATTCAGTGAGCCGATGTTTGATATGATCAATTTGTTGTATTACTGTTATTATTTTTGCCTTGAAATTTAGCTAAACAGAGGGATTTGTGATATATCTCTCTCAAGCACTGAATATAGTCCCCTATTGCGGAGTGATACATCGGACTGCCTTTTTTACGGGTCGGAGTTCTGTGGTGAGCTAGTTACAAGCGAATGAATAAAGCTGCAAGGTTCCTCAGCAAGTTATTGTTGTCATTTATCAACACAATAACACTTCACCATCCAATCATGTGATCGGAAATCGGGCCCTATTACGTGGTTGAAGACGGGATCAGGATCCGATCAGGAGCGGATATTTCATTTATTCTTATTCTTATCAGCGCTTTATATTTCAAGCTTATTATTCTGGATAAATCCTCCACTAGAAGTCTGCATGTCATGAACAGATCACTAAATGTTATTCCCGCAGAATGCAGCAGAAAACAACAACAGTTCAACCAGAAGACTGATGTAAAGTTAGCTAGCTAGCCGATCACGGATTCAGACTTCCGGGATCAATAACTCTTTTAAAACGCTTTAAACTGACAGTTAGTGTCTCTAAACAACAACCTCTAAAGGCATTTCAACAGAAAAAGACAGAGTTTTGTTTCTTTTTAAATGTTAAACTCTTCTAGTGCAGACAAATGGCTAACCGGCAGCTGCTAACTGCTACATGCTAGCGCTGTGATTTCACTCCTTAGGACCCGAGCTGTCCTTTGAAATGCCTGTTTTATTTATCTGAAAGGGAAAAAAAAGTTAAGAAAATTAACCCCTCTGATAATAAAAGTGAAAATGTGATGTCTTAAGAAATTAGAAATAAGCACATAAACTTGAAAAACAAACAAAAAACTAATAAAAGAAAATAATGATATGAGCTAGTCATCAGATTCATGCTAAAACAGTCATAAGCTAAAGATTTTTAAACGAGGACAGGAATCACATTTGGTCAAAAATGTTCAATAGCTCTAAAGATATTAAAGCTAAAGTCACTAAACTTTCTCACAAGACTAATTATCACTTATAGAACAAGAAAATGTGATTTTTTTCCCCCTAGTTTATATTTGCTCTATTTTTACTTGTTTATTAAAGCTACTTCACAGAAGTGTTCTATTTAAGTTTTTAATGATAAAAGAAGGTTAATGAAATGTAAATAAGGGACAACACAATTGTATTTATTCAACTTGTTCATGTTTTAAATGTGTTACAGAAGTATCGGATCGGGACTCGGTATCGGCAAATCCGCAGAATCCAATGACTCGGAATCGGATCGGGCCCATAAAAACCTGATTGGGACATCCCTGGAAAAAATAGCTTTCAAGACATTTACGTTGTGTGATTTTTGTTAAAAACGTCATATAATTAAAACACTACTGAGAAGGGTTTTTTTTGGGGGACTTTAACACCTTGTTTGGCCATATTCACCAAATCTAAAGCTCGAATGGTCATTTCCTCTGGCTTCTGTCAATGAGGGAATTCACTGATTAGGTCACATGAAGCACCCACCTAGGACTGTAACGAGTATCCGGGAGCTCGAGTACTCGCAATTTGCTCCCGAAAATCCAAGTACGAATATTCGTGACGTCCAAGATTCGCGATCTTAATAAATATAGTAAATTGTAGTAAAATATGATCAAAATATTATCTGGGAACGATGTATTTTTCCTCTGGAATGCAGATTAATGTAGGAGTTTAAGTTTACGAACTAAAACAAACCTGAAAGAGTAAACAAACATCTTCCTTGTCGGTAAAGTTTCCGGTTTTCAAAGTAAAACTAGCGACAGCTTTTTTCCGTTTCAGAACCGAGACTGAAGTTCTGTTCACCGACAGAACTTCAGAAAAAATGATTTAGGAGCTTTAGCCCGAGTGTTTACTTTCATTTGGTTATGGTAACTCTTCAACACTTAAGGCAATTAACGAAACTCCATCTTATTTTGAAGAAACGCAGCGGAAAAAAAAACTTTTTTATATAGCCCAATATGTAATGCTTACAACGTAAAATATTGAAGAACTTTGAGAATAGAATACTGTGGAAAACATTTTCAAGTTTTACTGTTAAATGATACAAAACAGCAGTGATGTTTATTCTTCTTTATGTTGTTTATGTTTCTGCTGAACTTAACCAGAAGGCTGACAAAAAAAAGGTTAAAATGACAAAAATTCTGAATCTTTGTGGGTTTTTTTCTTTTTTTGTAATCAGTTTTGTTGATTCTGATCTCCTGTTCTAAATAAATGTGTAAATGTTGGTGATTTAATATAAATAATTTCAATTTTCCTCCATCTAGTAAATAAACGTAGCAATAAACATGTTAAAAAGTAAGAATCGTGGTTCGATTCATGAATCGTATCGGATCGCCACCTCTGTTTTATCCTCTCTTTTTATTTAATATTTATTTATTTTTACTAAATTATGTGTATTTTTATGTGCATGTGTATGTGTATGTAAATATATTCTCTTTTTTACCTGATATTTAAATCTTTTTTTATTAATTTGTTTTTTATCTTTTTTACTCCTTTTACATTTTTAACTCCAGTGTTCCTCCACATCAGTGATTGCCCTTTCTCAGTGAACAGGGTCGCCACAGTGGGACCTCCCGGGTCTGGCTCTTTGCTAGGATCTGGGGTGTCCTGTAGTGGCGTACTCTGTGAACTTGATTGGGGGCTCACTGATGTGGACAGGTCCCTAAAATATTATTTCCTCACTGCAGTACAAAGCCAGATTTCTAGATTTCCATTTTCCAGCTTTTTAGTAATTAGTTATTTTTATTGCTTTTAACATCATGGTGTGGAAATGTGTTGATGTGTGTTTGTGCGAGTGTGTGGAGGGGTGGGGGTGGGGTTTGAGGGCATTGTCCTTTGTTTTTAACATTTAATTCATTAATTGCATAATTTTATTACAAAATAAACTTAAGTTTATTTAAAGTTTTTTAATTTGAAGCTTCTTGCTTAAATTTTGGAAGTGTAAAGCTGCATATTGCGTAATTGCTGAAGGTGATTGCTCTGTTGAATACCTTTGGCAGAAGAAGTTGACGTTTATTTAAAGAAAAAAGGTGAATAAATTGCTGAAACTGCTTGAAGCGCGCATGTTTTTGTAGCTCTTAAGTGTAAAACTGTAGAAGAGCTTTCACTTTGTAATGCTGAAAATTTGTTCAATTGCCAAAAAGCTGAAGTTGAAGATAAAATTGCAGCAATATTGCCTATAAATGGTGGAAAAATAAATTGAAAAAATACAAAAGAATACTGAAAACCTCAAATTAGTTCAAATAGAAGAGCTTTCCCATTGTTAGATTGCAAATTTGTCAATTGCAGAAAAACTTGAGTCATAAAAAAGTGTCAGAGAAACCACATTTAAAAGTAAATATCATGTAAAAAAAATAAAAAATAAAAGTACTAGTTCCAGATAAAGCAATATTGTCCATAAATGGCAGAAAAACAAACATCTGATAAGCCACTCCCCCAATCTGTGATATGTTCCTATTTGTTATCGACAGGAGGCGGAGCCCCTCTGGTCTGTATTATGATGGTGCTGCGGACCGGATGCCCCGCCGTGCTCGCTTACCGCACAGCTACCACGGTAACGGGGAGGAGGAGCTTCGGGCGAGGCGACGACCTATCAGAGACGGACGAGGCCGCTGGCACTCACAGGTGGGAGGAAGTTGTTGGTTTGTTTTTATTTGCATGAATTGATTTGAATGTTTTAGTTAAATTTTCCTTTTCTGGATCAGGACCACCCCCTGGACCAGGTCCTGGTCGACCGTGAGCTGCGGCGGCGACAGGAGGAGGAGTTTGAGAATTTTTTTATTAATTTCTTTTATGTAAAGCACTTTGATAAAAATGATCTTTTTGGAAAAGTGCTATATAAATAAAGTTGATTTGATTTAAACACCTAACTGGTTCCAACCAGTCTTCACCTCCATGTGGACTAATAATGTATTCATCGATGTGTTAATAAAAATATATAAAGGTGTATATAGCATAAAAGTCTAAAGCAGAGGTGTCAAACATACGGCCCGCGGGCCGTATCCGGCCCGCTAGATGATTTAATCCGGCCCAATTATGAAGAAAAAATTATATAAGAATTTTCAAAAAAGAAAGCAAGTTTCTAGCCCATTCCTGTGGCGAGTTATGGTTCTTTAAAGAAGTGGATGCTATGCGCAATTTAACCACTAGGGGGAGCAAATGAAACTGAAAAGATCAAGAAATTAACATCGGATTCATTTTGCTGTGGAAACCCCCAAAATATTTAACAAACTGTTTTTACAACATAAAATAACAGTTTTGGGTGTAATTTCATAAAAACCACTAAACTAAATTTAGTCAACAAACTAATCAACATATTTTTGACTGAAAATGCAAAAGAAAATTTCAGGTGAAATTCCCAGATTCCTCATTTGGGCCACAAATATGAAGAGTTTGTGTGGTAGAGGAACATGACACACCTCACAGCTCCATGATGTTTTTGTCCAAAAACTAAAAATAAAGGCCATATTTTGCTTTTAATTCAATAAAATATCAGTTCCGAACATAAACTTTTATTTATCAGGTTGATCTCACAGCTGCACAGCAGGACAGTCTGCGGGCGTCCGTCGGTTCCAGAGGGTTCATTTAGTTTGATTTTTTCATTGAAAAACATTATTTTTTTTTTTTTTTTTTTTTTTTTTTTTTTTTTTTCTCTATAACTTGTTCCTTCCAACAGCTGAGCCAACAGATGTGGGCTGAGAGCTTCTGTTGGGCAGATGTTACTGTCACAACAGGGATTTATTGAGTATAAACTCCTGTTGTATTTAATGCTAAACTTTATTTATATTGATTATTTTATTTTATTTATTTATTTTTCTTTGTCGTTGACCGGACGGAAAAAGGGAGGAGTGGGGGAGGGTGGGGGGAGATAAGATGGGCAACAGAGGGAAGCAACATCATAAAACAACCAGGACTAAGTGATAAACTAGAATGGCGGGGCCTGTCTACACACACGCTCTATAGTTACACACACACTTGTTGGCCAAAATAGTCTCTACATTTAAACTAAACATACTCACATATACTATACATATACTACACATGTACGCAATTCAGCTATAACAGCAGCTCACACACTCCATCATACAAACCCATTCAGATAAAGACTTTCATTCTGTCACACAAACGGTTAGTGCTCAGGTGAGTGTTTATGTTTCACTGAGTTGGGTGGTGATGGAATGTACTCAGGGGCGAGAGCGCCCGGCCATCCCCATGCCAAGGACCCCCCGCCGGGGCAGCAGCTGCAGCCAAGATCCCCCAACACCCGCCGTGGAGCCGCGGAGAGAGACCGCCCGCCGGGCAATCCCGCCGAGCACCCAGACCGGGGCACGCACGGACCGCCGCAGAGGCCCCCCACACCCAAGAGCAGGAAGCACAGGAACACGGAGAGTGCAGGCCCCAGCCCAGCCAGAGGAGCAGCCCCCCCACCCCGCCAGGAGGCCAACGCGGGACCCCACCCCCCGGAGAGCCCCCCAACCCCCGAGGAGCAGCCCACCCACCACCCATGGCGCAGAGACCCCCCCGCCCCACCCCAGGTACGAGCCAGGGCCCCCAAGGGCAACCCACCCCACTCCAGACAACCGCCTGCCCCCACCGCGAAGGTCCAGCGGAGAAGCAGGGCAGAGGCCGCCCACCCCCGCGAGCAGAAGAGAACCAAGAGAAACAGAGGCCCCAAGGAGTGATGTACAAAACAAGGCCCGACCAGCACACCCACTGATGGAGTTAAGGAGAGGACTAGTTCTCGAAAGCAGGACCCGGATTTCCGCACCACCGAGACCTGGACACCCCCGGCTCCGATGTAGATTGTCCCCTGCTAAATCTCGGGGATCCCACTCCCGGCGTGGGGAGGAGACTGCCGGGCCCAGGAGACCGGCACCCAAGAGACTAGACCACCAGGCCGAGGTTCCCCGCACCCCCGCAGGGATGGGGTAGGGGACAGAAGGTCGAAGGTCCCACCTTCCTTGTGTGATGCGTGCGTTTGCTTGTTAGAGTGTATGTTTGTGGTGTTAGAGGTGTGTGTACTAAAGGGGTGCGGTTAAAATTGGTGAGAAGGCCTTAACAGGGCATCTCCTGATTTCTCGCAGAGATGCCCCGTCACCCTCCACCAGCGCCCTACATGTCTATGGTGCGGTTAAAATTGGCGGAAGGGCACTGAAAGGACATCGACTGTTTGCTGGCAGTGATGTCCAAGCACCCCCCCACCAAGGGTCCTAAATGTCTAAGGTGCAAATATAAAATCGAGAGGGGGCAAATCCTTGCAGCGGCCACAGGAGGAGGCCACTGGCAGGTAGTCCACCCCCCCCGCAGCGCACCGCAATACAGACACCCTCCCCTTCTCCCTATTGCATGTTTGTATGAGGAAGGGAATATGTTGTGGTCAGTTGGCAGACTTGACCCCCGATGGCAGACCCCTGTCCCCCCCCCCCCGCGTTGGGCCCAAAGTTCCCCAGCCCAGGCTCCCACCCCCCGAGAGCCGACCCGCCAGGCGCAGCACCCCCACCCCCCACAAGGAGAGGAGAGCCAAGAAAGGCCAGTCCAGGACAAATCCGAGTCCCCGCCCCCAAGAGCCTCCCTGTGGGTGTACTGGTCAGGCACAACGGACCTAGGCAGCCAGACCGGCCGCGCCCCCACCGATTCTCAGCGGAGAACCCGACAAGCCAGACCCCCCAGGCCGTATCTAATGGACCCCCGCTCCCACAGACAACCCCCACAAGACGGGCCAGACCGCCCACCCCCCCGCCACCCCCCAAGACCCGCCGCAAGGACAGGCGCGCCCGGAGCCAGGGCGGGGCCCAAGGGTTACTCCAACCCGCCCCAGAGCCAGAGAGGGAGTGATCCCGGCCCCCAGGCGTAGGCGAGCCGCCCCCCGACGGAGCGCGGCCCCCCAGGAAGGCCCCACGCCAGCCCCCCAGCACAAGCAGGCGGACCACCCCACCCGGCCGCGCCAGACCCCACCCAGCCGACACCCCATACCACCTACACCCGGACCAGGAGGCCACCCGGCGCCCCGCCCGCCCCCATTCCAGACGCCAGACCGGACCCCCCAACCAGCAGCGCCCCCCCACGTCCAGCCAGGCACCAGGAGCCCCCGCCACCACCCGACAGCCCCAGCAGACAATCAAGGCGCAGCGACAGCCCAAGCTCCCCCACCCTAAATCATGGAATCAGCTTGGGAGACCAGAGAGACTGAATTTTTTCAAATTACTTGAACTTTTAGCTGAGTGTTTTTTCCAAACTGATATGATCAAAAAGCAGATTCCTGTACTGATTAACGTTGATGTTTTCTTGTTTTCCAATTTTAACAAAATAGTTTTTTTTGCTATACAAAAAAGTTATGAAGATTACAGATACTAATCCTCCTTCTATATCGATGGCACTTCATGTCACCAAGCACACAAAGTGACGGTGAAGCAGTGATAGAAACATTAAGCCAGACTTATAGATCAGCACAGACCTGCTGCCAGAGAGCCTGGACAGGTGTGCAGAACCACAGTGCATGCATGTAACTGTCAGGTAAGTTACCATCGCAGTGCTCACATATGTCTGAGCTTCTGAGACCCATCTTGAACATCCTCTGACCAGTATAATAAATTCTATGGAGAGTTTTGAATTGGATTAGTTGTAAGTTTGGGCTTTTAGTCAGTTTAAAGGTGTTCAGACACATTTCTGTCCAGAAGCTTTGATCTGTGCTGCTACTCAGGTCTGCATCCCATTTGGTTGTTGGAATTGAAATATTATTATCTAGGTTGCATAAGAGTTTGTATATTTTGGAGAAAATCTTATTCATTGAAAGTTTAAAGAAAGAGATAACTAGTTATGGTAATTTTAAGTCATTATCATTGTATTTAACTTTTTTAGTAATTATAGATTTCAGTTGCTGGTATTCCAAGAAGTGATTTATTCCATGTTTATCTTGTAGTTCCTGGGTGTTATAAATCTTCTATCAATAATTAGGTGCTCTAGTAGTGTTACGCCCCCTGCTTGCCAAGCTGGGAAGTGTAACATCTTTTTGTTTATTAGGATGTCTGGGTTGTTCCAGATGGGTGTCATTTTACATGGTACGACAGAGGACTTGGACACTTTGAAAATCCCACCAGGCTGTTAACGTGGATCTTATGTTAATACTTTGAAAAGAATCATGTTTTTTTATTTTTGGCTGATAAATGGTAGATCTGACAGTTTGATCTTTCCACATAACTCCTGTTCCAAGTCCATCCATGAGTTATTTTCTGGATTATTTCTTGACCATTTTAGATGTACTGTAATCTGTTAGCATTATAATAATTGTTGAAGTTTGGCAATTCTAAGCCTCCACATCGTTTTGCAGATTTTAGAGTTTTAAGGCCGATTCTTGCTGGTTTATTTTTCCAGAGAAAGCTGGTTATAGTTGAGTCTAATGTTTTAAACCATTTTAGTGGAGGTTGTGTGGGAATCATGGAGAATAGATAATTAACTTTTGGCAAAATGTTCATTTTAATTGTGGCTACTTTGCCCATAAGCGACAGGGGCAGGTTGACCCAGCGAGTTAGATCGTCTTGAATGTTTTTCAGTAACGGGGTATAATTTAGCTGCACCAGTTCTGATAGTTTGGGAGAGAAGTGAACACCTAGATATTTGATATTGCCTGATTTGACCGGTATTGAGAGTGATTGCTCAGCGTTACTGTTTAGTGATAATAAAACTGATTTATTCCAATTAATTGAATATTCTGAAATGGAGGAGAATGTGTTAATAATTGTTATCGTTTCACTTATAGAACATGATTTATGTTAAAAAAGTAATATGTCATCCGCGTAGAGACTAATTTTATGATTGCCATGTTTTGTTTTAACTCCTTTAATGTTCTCATTCTGTCTTATTGCTGCAGCCAGAGGCTCGATGAATATTGCAAAGAGAGAGGGGGAGAGGACAACCCTGTCTGGTTCCTCTTCCAAGAAAAAACCTGCTGGACGTCTGTTTGTCCGTTCTGACTGAAGCATTTGGGTTGTGATATAATATTTTAATCCAATCAATGAATGATTCTCCAAATCCGAACTTGTGGAGAGCAGCGATGAGAAACTTCCAGTTGACTCTGTCGAAAGCTTTTTCAGCATCCAACGAGAGTATGTTCATTTCCTGTTTTTTAATAGTGGCAATGTCTATGACGTTAATAAGTCTGCGGACATTGTCACTTGATTGTCTACCTTTAATAAATCCAGTTTGATCATGGTGAATTATGTGGGGAGTGATTTTTTTTTTTTTTTGTGCTAATGCTTTACAGATAATTTTGACGTCTGCATTGATCAGTGAGATGGGGCGATAGCTGGAAGGAGTTGTGGGATCTTTCTCTGGTTTGAGAAGAAGGATTATATTTGCTGAATTCATGTTTGGTGGAAGTAACTGATTTTCCTTTATAAATGTAACCATTTTATAAAAAGTTTCTGCTAGCTTCCCAGAATTCTTTGTAAAACTCGGCGGGAAAGCCATCCGGCCCGGAGCTTTGTTGTTCGGCATAAGCAGCAGAGCATCATGAAGTTCAGATGATGAGAGCGGCGAGTCTAAGTCTGTGATTTGATCTTCATTTAATCTGGGAAGGTTTACATTATTAAGAAATGAATTGATGCTTTGCTCTGATGGATTGATCTCTGAAGTGTATAAGTTCTTATAAAAATCTTTAAAAGTTTCATTAATTTTGATCGGGTCATGAGTGACATTTCCTGACTCATCAGTAATAGATGTTATTGTTGATTTTTCTTTATTAATTTTAAGCTGATTAGCTAAAAATTTACCAGATTTATTAGAGTTTTCAAATCTTTCTAGTCTAAGTCTTTGTATTTGGAATTGTGTTTGTTTGTTAATTATGTCGTTTAACTGAAGCTTTAGTTTTTTTAAATCTCCCAGAATCTGTTCTTGTGCAGAAGCAGCATAAGCTGTCTCCATTATTTTTATTTTATTTTCCAATTCTATTAATTCTGCTTTCTCTTTACGTTTAAAACATTTATATTTTTTCCGTAGCCCCCTTTTAAGTTTACTATTGGGATTGTTTTAATGTCAGATGAAAAAACATTCAGTCTGTATAAATTAAATAAACCTTTTTTTTTTTAGTGAAACCCATTTTATTTGTACGACGGAGTATTAGGGTCACCGAAAAAAAAAAAAAGTAATATTACGACTTTTAATCTCGTAGATATACGACTTTAAATCTCGTAAATTTACGAGAAAAAAGTCGTAACTGCTAAATTGTGAGAATAAAGTCGTATATTTATGACTTTAAAAGTCATAGGCTAAATTTATGACTTTTAATCTCGTAAATATACGACTTTAAATCTCGTACATTTACGAGATAAAAGTCGTAACCGCTAAATTATGAGAATAAAGTCGTATATTTATTACTTTAAAAGTCATAGGTTAAATGTACAACTTTTAAAGTCGTAAATTTATGAGAAAAAACGTGTAAATCTACGGGATTTAAAGTCGTAAATCTTCGAGATTAAAAGTCGTAATTTAATGAGAAAAGAACCAAAGTTGTCTGTTTATCAGAGCCGTGCTTGAAGATGAAAGACGTGGAGAATCTGGTGTAGATTATGTCCAGATCGGTGTTAAAAACAAAGAAATTCTGAACGTTTTGGCGATTCAAAATCAAATTATTTCCAGGTTCGGTAGTGCGTGTGTTGTCTTGCGTATCTTCAAGTAAGCAAAAGAGGCGCTATTATTGTGTTAAACAGACTTTTTATTAACAGTCTTTTCATACTGCTGCACTGTGCATGACGAGCGCTCATCTGCCTGCTTACCATTTGCCGTGCACCGAACATGTGACCAGTCGCTTGGGCTTCTGGGTAATGCAGTTCGTAAACAGCTAACTTCAATACACAACAGTGCGGAGTTTCATATGTAAAATAAAGATCTCAGAGATACACGTTCATCAAGATCGTCACTTTATTACATCTTTCATTTCCTTTCTCCACCTTACGTCATGTCTCTGTCATGCTCAGAAACCAAAAGAGAATGTAAACAGAGCTCCGGACGCCTCCTTCCCCAAATGAAACGTCCCGTCTCGACACAAAACAACATTGAGAAATGACAATAGTCTGTCACGTTAGCACAAGAACATTGAAAATTCCAAAAACTAGTCCTCTTCAGACGGAAGCATCACAGAGTTGGAGGAGATCTGGTCTGTCAGAGGAAGAAATGACTGAAGTGGACAGCTGGAGGATATGGACCGCTTCATAAACGGGATCTGCAGAGATCCTGCAAGCAGCATCAACGAATAAAACATTAATACACTGTAAATCAAATAAAGAAACTTCCAAATATTTGAAATATTTTAAACATTCAGTTTACCTGATGAAATCCAAGACGCTTTTCACAGTTTGGTTGGTCTGCTTCAGTTCACGGCATAAATTCGCTGGAATGTAGACTCCCCTCGATTTTAATAAAGTTATGAGAAAAAAGTCGTAAATCTACGAGATTAAAACTCATACATTTACGAGATTTAAAGTCGTATATCTACGAGAAAAAACTTGTAATATTACTAAACTTGTAAATTTACGAGATTTAAAGTCGTAATATTCCTTTTTTTTTTTTTTTAGGTGACCCTAATACTCCGTCGTATATTTGAAATGCTTTGGACTCAGTAAATAAAAATGTAATAATAAGTGATTAGACTACTAGGTTGTTTGAAACAGTTTTTGCAACTAAGAAATAAACAAAACAAAAACAAAGCTAAAGATAACACGTTAAACAAAGGTTATTTTGCTGTTATGTTTCTGGTCCGGCCCACTTGAGATCAGACGGGTTGAATGCGGCCCCCGAACCAAAATGAGTTTGACATCCCTGGTCTAAAGAGTCTTTATTTGGTATAAAAACCCATCACAGGTGAAAAGTAAAAAAAAAAAAAAAACTCGTCACCAGTCTGGGTTGAAAGTGTTAAATCCTTCACCTGCCAACCCCGCGGGTCAGAAACAGGTCTGACCTTTCGGGGCCGTCTTCATTCCATCCTCCCTCCATGTTATTCACCACCCTCGTCTGATCCCCCGGAAGCCTTTTACGGGACGGCGAGATGGTAATTTCATTAAGAGGATATCTCCATCATTTCTAATGAAAGAGCCGATCCAAACATTTTTGGTGGGTTTCCATTCTGGAAAAGCTGAAACTCCCCACCAAAGGGGAGCCGTTCTCTCCCACGCAGCTCCTAAACTGCCTGAAACACCTCATTTGCAGTCCAGGCTTTTCCTCCTGGACTTGGCAGCATGATTATGAAATACATTTGCATAATGCCTGCCCAGTGGCTAGTTTGGCACACCCTCAGACAACCAACTGCCTCAAATTCTGACCAATCAGAGCAGACTTAGAGAGAGGAGGGGGGGGTCTTAAAGACACAGACACAGAAAATGTTTACACAGTAAAATTGAATTATATTAAAGAGTAAAACTGCTGTGTTTATGGTTGACTGATTCTCTGACTTTATTTTCAGCTGTGAAGTCGAACCTGATCATGTTGTCCAAAGCGCTTAAAGTTAATGAATCTCTGCAGAGATTTTAAAGACTTTCAAATTAAAACTAGTTATTTTATGAGTGTTGCCATAACCCACACTCCATAAACTGTCATGCATGGAGAAGCAATTTAGTGGACTAACTAAATTCAATGAGCTGTTGTGCTTTCAGTGGGTTTTTTTCCTTTTTTGGAAAAGAATTGTTATTAATTATTAAAATTAGTGGAAAAAGTGAAAAGAGAGTGCGAGAAAGATTCAATCAACGGCACTTTCTGCAGAAAAGCAAGAAAAACCAGCAGCTATTTTCCTCGGCTGTGCCAAGGTAAATAAAACTCCTGTCCCTCTTCAACCTAACAGCTGTGTCCTGGGGTGAGGAAGAGGAGTCAGGGGAGTCTTTCAGCTCATCGGGAGGCGTAGACATTTATTTCTGAGCACCTACGCAGACCTTCCCCTCAGCAATACCTCCGCCAAGGCCACCGGTGACGGCGAGGGACGGGAGGAGGAGGGACGACGGTATACGGGGCCGGAGCTTTGGGAAATCAGGCCGTAATTAAAAGCCCGGCAGATGGTAAACAGAGGAGGAGAAAGAAAGTAGAAAGAAATGAAGTTAAACAGGTGTGGGAGAATTACAGAGTCTGTAATTGAGAAGAGAAAGAAAAAGGGAGAAAAAATTAAGGAAATGGAAAACTTTGATGGAGAAGAATGATAGAAATGAATGATTTAAGACATAAATCTGAGGGATTGAAAGCGTCTGGACATGAAAAGAAAGGTGTTCAGTGAAGGGTAAAAAGTGGTTTGGAGAAAAATATAACGACTGGATCAATAGTCAGAAATAGCAGTAGTTGTTCTTTGACAAAACTTTATTTGAAAAGTCACTTTAATCATTTATTTTTGAAGTTTTTTTATCCACGTTTATCTTTTTTTTCTCTGTTTTTGGTCAAAGCGGATAAAAAACTGTTTTAAAGACCAACTTTGTTCTGTGTTCAGAGCGTTCCCCGCAGTCTTTTAATGACGATTCTGCAGTTTCTAGCCAAATTTAAAAAAAAAAACCTGCCGAAACGTTAGATCAAGTACCAAATGTTCTGTAATTTGTTACGTTTCAAATTATTAGTTTTCATTCAGTTGATGGTTTACTCGACTTAAAAATGTAATTTGATATTTTTTTTAATATAACAGAGTTTTTGTTCATTAATTTATTGTTTAATTTTTTACATATTAATAATTAATAATAATAATTATAATAATAATAATTTAACAAATTAATAGAGTTAAATCTAATCGTAATTTACGTCCTATAAGAAGCAAAAAAAAAGGTAATGGAAGCAAAACAGAGAGTTAATTAGAACTTTATTACACCTTTTAACAAACCACTTGTTATTTTTTAAATAAAACTTCTCCAACAAATCAATCAAAGTCCGGTGTCTGAATTAAACACCTGTGGTTTCAGAATCAGACATGCCGGTTCCCTCTCATCATTACTGGAGTGAGTAAAGTCAGACAACAGCAGCAGCAGAAACTCTACCGCAGGCGTCCACCATCTATTAGCATATTCAGGCGCTGCCTCCCAGCCTTGATAATGCGCTGGGAACCATTGCAGGGAGTGTGATTGAACACTAATTCAGCTGGGCTGAATCTGAGTGATGTACGCGGTCAAACTTACTGGAAAAAGGTGTTCAGTTTGGCTGGATCCTCAACCAAAATCCGGCGCATTCTTCAGTATAGTTGTCGCCTCCGCGAGGAAAAACTGCCAATTTCAGCACATGACGTAGTAACATGATCATCTCCCAGACGTATAAAATGATGTACGACAAGTAGGGCTGGGCGATAAAACGATAATTATTGATATCACGATAGAACATTTTTTCAATAGAAGAATGAGTCTATCGCGATAGACTTTTATTGTGAAGGGTCCGCAAATAACACTTGCTAGCGAGCATTTTCTCCTATTTGACGAGTAAAAGTTAGAGAGTTAGTCTCCACAGGGCGAGTAAGTGTTTGTATCTAATTATTGTGTTTATTAGCTCTCATTTCGGTCATTTTTTGGACTCCACTCTCCGTCCTTCGTCTGCATGAAAGGTAAACAAACGCGCACGAGCCGACTTCTACCAGCAACCCCCGCTGCAGCTGCAGCTGCGCACCTCCCGCCCCGCGTGCTTAATTACAATCAATTTCTTGTCCACGCCGAATGCATTTGGGGTCAAATTAATTTACTGTACACTGTATTAGTTTTAAAAAGCGTCAGATTTTATGCTTGTCGTTCATCAGAAAGTCTGTCGCTCTGAAGCCCCGCTGAGTGTGGGAGAAGCTTATGTCAAAACTTTTCTGAACTCTTCGTGAAGAACGCGGATACTGACAGATTGATTTATTTTGAAGAGCTGAATAAAAACATCGGTACACATCTCCGTGTCGGAGTTCAGGAGACCTTCCAGTGAGGAGCGGCCGCTGTCGCACTCCTGCACCAGCTGGCAAGTGCCACAGGGGAAGGTATGGCAAGCTGTTAGGGTCAAAATTAACCAGAAAAAACGCGGGTATGGCAGTGCGTCACCTGGATATGTGCTATGGTTAATAATACTTATTTGACATATTTAAATGTTGCCACAGTTAGTTTCAATACAACAATTAATACCAAAAATAATGAAAGTTTAATTTCAAAATTGCAGTTTAATTTGGTGGGATAGCATATGAAGCATTCCTTTCTCTCTCCAGACATGTACATGTAATCAGAAAATACATGTTTTGTTTATATTCAAAGTTCAAAATGTGTGAGTTAATGCTTTTAAGTACTTTAATTTTTAAAACATATATTTTTAACTTTTTAAAAAAAAGTAATTTTAGGCTTTCATCTTCTTTTTTCTTGTTGTTTTTTTACTTGTTACTGATCCGAAAAATGATCCAAACTGTGACCTTAAAGCCGTGACACGATCCGAACTGTGTGTTTTGTGATCCGTCACATCTCTACTAAATACAACAAAAATAATTTGTAGTATATTAATACATTTTTATTATATGAACCCTGAAAACATTAGAATTTATTTGTAGACTTAATTCTTTGTTTTTTTAAAGGAACTGAAGAAACAGTTTAGTAGTCTAATATAAATAAATATAGTCAAATATAGTTATTTGGTTTATATCGTGATCAATATCGTTATCGCGCAATATGTAAAAAGCTATATCGTGATATAAAAAATCCCATATCGCCCAGCCCTAACGACAAGTTATCCGCGTATCGGGACTGCATGTGAGTAACGGTGAAGGCTGAGTACCGCTTTGCTCCGAAAAAGACCGCAAGACGAGAAATCCGATGCGTTTGCCAAATCACCGTTTGTGACCCACCTGTGTTCTTCAAAATGCGCACGTCGTCCTCGTGCTTACGCGTCTGCGAGAAATGGTCTGAGATTTAATCGAGAGAGCGCTTCCCAAAGTCGCTCAAGAACAGATTTTGGAGCTCAGTTCACACAAAAGCAACCAGATTTATAACATACACTCAACAAAAATATAACCTCAACACTTTTGATTTTCATGAGATGGACTTAAAGATCTAAAATTCATTCCAGATACAAAAAAAAAAAGAGATGTAAGTCTCAAAGGGATTTCCTGGTAAAATAAAGGTTAAATAAAATAAATAAATATTACAATTTCTCTAAAACATTGTTCACAAATCTATATATGTGTACTGGCTAGTATATTTATCTACATTATTTTTCAAACTGCATTTTTTTCGTCTGCTGTAAGTTTCAATTTTTCATTTATGTCCTCAATCCTGAGAAAAATGCCACACTAACATGTTAAAAACCCAATTTTTATCCTCTAAGGATTAGAGCGTTGTCCTGTGTCAGCACTGCTTGGAATTATTCACACCGCGGGGATATTAATAATTGAGGAAAGCACTGTATTTATGTGTGTTTTACAGTATTTATAACACAATGCGGAGCACACGACATTTCCGGTTTTTTTAAAGTAATATTGATTTAAAGAAGCAAGAGGTGAGCACCAACGATGATGTTAAAAGCTTTCCATACCCGAGTCACCTTGACATAAATGGAGTTTTGGAAATGTTTTATGCCCAACGCGTCTCCTGACTCCTAAATTGTCACTTCCACAATCTGAAAGTTCACCCCGAGCGTCGACTCTGATGACAGGAAGAACAGGTAAGGAGGACAAGCACTGGACACAGATCAAAGGCGGTCCCTCCGAGGAACGCCCGCCTCCACCTCTCCCGGAGGACGAGTGACCTGACGACTCTGATCTCCTCCACATGTCTGACTACTCCACTCCGTGTCAGCTTTAATTGGCCATTACAGAAGCCTTGAGTTAGGGCCATAACCATGATTGTCCACCATTATCCTTGTCACTTATGTTGGTATACAACCTTTTTACTTGTTCCTGTTTGTCATTGAGCTGTAATGGATGCAGACTCTTCATGGATGGTGAAAGCCAATGAAGTACATCGTTACTCCATACCAGATCATTCATGTTATAGTACTTAAGTAAGCTATTTTACAGTGTTCTGTATGAAGATGTCGTCGATATAATGCGATATATCAGCCTGTGATTCAAGAACATTGGTGTCATGAATCAGTCTGCTTCCCCCTCTGACCACCAGAGGGAGCCGTCACCTGAGCCTCATCTTCACTACATTTCCCATAAGCCTTTGCCTGCTGTTCCCAGACCTCACCAGCCATTTTATAAGGAGGCTTCAAAGTGCGCCTGGGTGCGAAGTCTTGTTCTGGTTTTTCCTGCAATTCTGAGCGTTACCTCAATCAAACCTGCTCCTGTTTAAGCCCGCCTCCACCCCAGCCTGTCTGACAAACCCTTTGCCATTCCTGACCTCACCACGTCTTACCCAAGCTTCTCAACTGCATATGGATTCATCAGACTGACTACTTTTGCTCCAGGTTTTTGTTCTTCTACAGCTCTATTCCGATATATGAAAGACTTAGTGTGATAGAATTCCAGCTGGGCACAAACCTCAATCGTTCATTTCTTCTTCGTGAACAATTTTAAAGTATTTGGCGTTTCCATTGAAACGTCACTAAATCAGAGTCCCTGATTGTTCTAAAGTCTGACCTGGTTCAACTTTAAAAGTGTGGACGCGAAGTTTATACGAAGAGCGCGATAATAGTTTTATAAATGTCACACAAAGTTCTGATAGAAGCTCGAAACGCGGATATATGTGTGTTCATGAGGAATTTCATTGGAAGTGGTCACTTGAGTGTATGTGTGAATGTAGCTTTAGATGGATCTGGACTTTAGAGCAAAAACTTGATCCAGCATTTTTTTGATTACATTTGCAAAAAAAAAAAAAAAAAAAGTATTTTGGCCCAAAATTTTGTGTTTTTGAGTTGTATTGTTTTAGCCATTTGCTTCTTAGTTTCCAGACATCGTCAATTTATAATCAGTAGTAATTCATTTTTTCAGCGGGGTCGCCACAGCTTTCACCGAGCCGCACGGATGGTTTTGCAGAGATTTTTACGCCGGATGCCCTTCCCGACACACCCTGCATTTTATCCGGGCTAGGGACGGGCACAGGGAGACCCAGACTCTGGTTCTTCCTGTGGCTACATGTTAATAAGCAGTAGCATGACGGGTCTCGCCAGGGGACCAACACTGGATTCAGCTCATTGGGCCCCCTGGGAAACAAATGCTGGGTTCCTATGCGCCGTCCTACAGCGAGTCGAACCATCCAGCTGCTTTGCCCTATATATATATATACACAATCAGTCAGCACTTTACATCTGTGCACAAAGAAATGATAAAGAACAAACACATTCAGTATATAAAAAAAATGATAAATTCCGGTCTAATAAAAGAAATAGAATGGATTTATGACTAGTAGGGTTCAACCAAAAAGCCATGTTGGCATTTGTTATCATTCATATCAATTTAAATGAAAACTATAAAAGACTTGAGTCTAAATATTTAAAACTGATAATCAGTTGAGCGGAAATATTTACTCTTTGATGTCTCCTTTCAAGCATTAATGACTTTCTTTGATAATATAAATATATGGAACAACCTCAATCTGTTTATTAAATATGTTAATTTCTAAAATATGTTACTATAGCGTCGACTTAACAGATCGATGCTCAAAATCAAATAACTAGGAATCTGATTTGGCCACAAAAGAAAAACCTCATCGGAACATCCTTAATATATATATATGTTTTATTTTTTTTTTTTTTGAGAACTTTATTTAAAGATTTTTAGGTTTTTTCTACAAAACATAGAGCACATCAAAGAGGGCTTTGTATCAACACAAAAAACACATTTCACAGACATATATATGTTTTATTTAAGTGTATTTGGGGTGTGTTAGTCAATTAAACTTTGATTAGTCAATTAAAGTTTCTTTTTAAAAAATATTTTTGGAATCAGTACAAGTCAAATGTGAATTTTGTTTGACTTGATTCCTGCATTTCTTTGAGTTTCTATAAATCTAAATAAAAAACCATATTGAAAGATGTAAAAAAAAAAAAAAAAGTTTTTCCTTACACTTAAAAAAAATGCAGTAGCTAAATATTTGTTCAACTTTCTGCATTTAGATCCATAATTAATATTTGTTGCATGAAAAATCATCACTTACTGTCAACCCCCCCTAAAAAATAATATATATATAAATTAAAATTAATATATTTACATGAAATTGAAACTTTCTGTAAATATCCAATTCCTGTTTCAATTTAGCTTGTTTAACTGTGACTGTTTGCCAATTTAAGTATTTTTTTTTACAAATAATGTGCTTGAAAATTCTTTTTTTATTGCTGTTGTTTATGTAGAATGAAATATTGGTCTAAAATACTTGTAATAATGGATTCAGATTTAGCGGGGTAGCACTTTGACGTTTTTGAGGTAACAAAAACACAATATCTACAAGAAAAACATATTTTTATTTAAAAAAAAAAAGAACAGTTTGAGACGATCATGTTGGTATCATCCTGGTTTACCAAACAGATTGACACAAATCTGAATACCCAGCTAAATCAGATACACTAAACTTCTTTTACTCCCATGTGATTAAAAACCACAAAGAACCAGTTTCAGTGTTTAAAAAGTAAAATAAACCCAGAGGAGTGAAAGGCTTTCTCCACGTCTTTCCGTGTCTGCCTCTGCATTGAAGCTGCTGTCTGCCGCCTGCTTGTTTTGGTGTCAATAACACCGAGGAGACCGAACACAAACAGCAACAACCTGTCCCTGAATACTCCCTATTAACTTTGAGCAGAGCTGTGACTCAAACCAACTGATTTGCAATTTACTCCTAGCTGGGGGCCGGCGGCAGCTCCATTCATTAACATGACTAACACCGCAAAACATGCAAAAGCCTTCTCCGGCAGCCTAGCAACAGTGTACCTCACTGAACTGATTACATGCAATTTTATCGCCGTGTTGAGACCGCCAGTCATGAAATAATGAACTTAAGTTTTTTTTTAAAACAATCACATCAGAAATCCCTGAGGAGGCTAAAAATACTCAGAGAAGCTTTCAGACACTTTGAAGAGTTTTTATATCTGTTGCTTGAGGAAAGAAGTGCAAACCTGCTCCTTTTGACAAATAAATTGTAACTTGTATTATTGAATCAAATGATGTCATTGGGGAGATTAAGAAACTACAACTTTTTTTTAGCTTTAAAAAAGTAAGAAAAAAAAAAAGATTTTTATGATGGACGGCATAAATAAAGATAATTAAGCTTAAAATTGAATTAAATTGTGTTGGAAAAAGCTTTAGGTGAGATAAAAGCTCTGATTAATCCACTCGTAGAGGATTAGATTCCATGTACGTCTTCATTTTCCTCGCCTGAGCTGATTCTGCCTCTAAAATGGATGACGTATTGGTCGCCATTTTTGTTTCACCTATAATAGGTTGGGGCGTAACCTGGGGTGTTAAACAAACGGCCCCTAGGCCGCATGGTTTAATCCAGCCAGACATGAAGATAAAAAAAATATAAGGATGTTGGAAAAAAAGTACGTTTCTAGCCTATATTTGTGGCAAGTTATGGTTATTTAAAGAAATGGCAGCAATACGCAATTCCGCCACTAGGGGAAGCAAAGGAAAAGAAATACCGTCATAACAAAGAGATCAAGAAATAAATGATAAACGACCACATGGAGCAAGATGGCGGCAGAAACAATCTCTTGCCGTGAGGAAATTTCCTGAAATTTAGAAAACCCTTTCAAAACTTTTCAGAACTAAATGTGAATAGACTGTTACAAGTTAATTTGAAATAACTACTTCAAAATGGAATCGTTTTATTTCTTTCAAGTTAATATTAACAAGTGATCAAATTTGTTCAACTAAACCCATTTACCTCTGGAGAAAAAAAAGCAAAATTATGTTTTTTGTCTGTGAATCAGCCTAAACCACGGGGTTCCAGTTGAGGACTGCTTTTTTTTTTTTTTTTTTTTTTTTTTGCGGTCAGCTCCAGCAGGGGGAGGGACTTCCGGCGATTAATTTTCGAGTGCAATATTTTTTCTCTGTGGCCAGATTCTCTTGAGATAAACAGCAATTCTTTGCAAGCTCGTTCCACGTCTGGGTAAGATGCATTTAGGTTCCCTGCCAGTCTTACTGATGTTAGGTTGCTATAAAAATGACAATTACAAAAATTTTGTTTTCAAAAAGACAATAATAAGTGATAAGACAAATAGGTTGAGGCATTTTTTTCTAACTGAGGAAAAAAAAAACAGAAAACAAAGCTACAGGTTACGACGGCATATTAGTGCCGCCAAAAAATTAAAAAAAACAATATTACGAGGTTTTTTTCTCGTAAATTTACGACTTAATCTAGTAAATTTACGAGTTTTAATCTCTTAAATGTATTAAAGTCGAGCGGAGCCTACGGTCCAGCGAATTTGTGCCGTGATCTGAAGCAGACCGACCAAACAGTGAAAGCGTCTTAGATTTCATCAGGTAAACTGAATGTTTCAAATATTTCAAATGTTTGAAGTTTCTTTATTTGATCTAAGTTTATTAAAGTTTTATTCGTTGATGGCGGGTTGTCATTTCTCAATGTTTTGTGTTGAGACGGGACGTTTCATTTGGAGAAGGAGGCGTCCGGAGCTCTGTTTACATTCTCTATTGGTTTCTGAGCATGACAGAGACATGAGGTAAGATGGCGAAAGGGCTTCTGGGAAATGAAAGGTGTAATAAAGTGACGGTCCTGATGAACATGAATCTCTGAGCTCTTTATTTTACATATGAAACTCCCCACAACCGACATAAACCCGGAAATAATTTGATTTTCAATCGCCAAAAGGTTCAGAATTTCTTTGTTTTTAACCGCCATCTGGACGTAAATATTCAAAAGATGCTCCACGTCTTTCATCTTCAAGCACGGCTCTGATAAACAGACAACTTTGGTTCTTTTCTCATTAATTTACGACTTTTAATCTCATACATTTACCAGTTTTTCTCGTAAATTTACAAGTTTAAAAGTTGTAAATTTAGCCTATGACTTTTAAAGTCATAAACATACGACTTTATTCTCGTAATTTAGCTGTTACGACTTTTTTCTCGTAAAATTACGAGATTTAAAGTTGTAATTAAAATTTTTTTTTCTTTATAAAGTGGCCCTAATACTCCATCGTAACAGATAACAAGTTGACCAAAGGTTATTTTAGCCGTCAGACGGGTTGAATGCAGTCCCCAATTCAACACCCTTGGTGTAAACAAAGGAATGATAAGAAATAGTCCCGCCCACAATTCAGAGAAGAATTTCCAAATAAACTCCTGCAGAAACTACGTCCTCGAAAACGACAATCATAATTAAAAGATTCATCAAAACCCTTTTATAACAGAACAAAAGATAATCGAAATGAGACTTTAAAGTATTTCTGTCCGTAATAGCGATAAAAAAAAAAAAATATACTATTTAGATTATTTTGTTTCGTGGATAGAAAAGGCAACACATTCTGAATTATAATCATTTCACAGACAGTTAACATTATTTTGAAATGTAGCATGAGAACAAGTGAAACTACAGCAGCTGCAGCCTCTCAACCGCAGCCTCCGTGCCACTTTGAAATAATTTAGTGGGCATAAACTCAGGGATTCATGCTGGGAACCTGACAGAAAATATTAAAAAAACAAATCCAGCTGTGCTTCAACTTCGCCTTATTGTGCCAATTAAAGTAAATAGTGTGGAAGAATTGAGCTTTCCGGGCTTATGATGCTTAAAGAGAGGGCAGCTCAGCTCCCATCGGCTTTTAAACACAACAGGAACAGCAGCAGTCGTGTGTGTGTCATTACATGACTCCCTCAGACCCAACAAAGGCTGGCTCTTTGATGGCATTACTGTAACTATTTCTAGTCATTCTGCATAAGGATGTTTATGTTCCTGTTTTTAAACCGTCTTAGCGTGTTTGATGTCCACAGGGGTGTGATAAACACAACTTCAATGAAGCTGAAACAGAGTCAGAGACATTATTTAAGGTAGAATCATAAATCAGGTCACAGTGGTGCTCCATTTTGTCAAAGAAGTAGATAATTACAGTTCAGACACTTCTTAAACAAGAATAAATGTGTAGAAAGGGACATTTTTGTGCACTAAAGTCACCTTACATTAAAGGATTATGAGGGAAATGTCTCATTTATTCATCGATTTAAGGTAAAACCAAAAGGATTTTTAGAATTAATTATCTTTTAATGTGTGCAGATAATAAAAAGATGCTAATTGTACCTGATAGAACATTAAAGTCCAAACATGACCTAAACTCAAGTCATGTAGGTGGAGTTATGAAATCAGTAGAAATGAAACTCCAGGTAACAATATAATAAATATGACTACAGAACCCTACATTGATACACTAATATAGTCAAATGTAGAAAAAAAAAAGTGTTTGTCAGATTATAGCTTTGTTATAACAGGATCTTTTGCTTGTCTATTCTTTTGACCACTCGTAACTTTTTATAAAGGCAATAAAAACAATTTATGTTGATTTATGAGAAATGGGAACTGCTAGAACAACCCAAAAATGCAACAAATTTGATTGTTAGGTTCACACAATCTGCACTGTATTGATACAATCTTGTTGTAAAAAAAAAAATTAATAACTTGTCAATTTAAGGCACTCATGTTCAGCTGTTTCCTAATATTACATTTTAATTAGTAAGAAAACTCATATTTATCAGGTTTACTTTCTATATTTATATAGCAAGAGGTGGTAGTGCTGGGCGATATGACGATACATATCGTGTAGCGATATGACGATACATATCGTGTAGCGATATGACAATATATATCGTTTAGGTGATATGACGATACATATCGTGTGGGCGATATGACGATACATATTGTGTGGGCGATATGACGATACATATCGTGTAGCGATATGACGATATATATCGTATGGGCAATATGACAATATATATCGTTTAGGTGATATGACGATACATATCGTGTGGGCGATATGACGATACATATCGTGTGGGCGATATGACGATACATATCGTGTGGGCGATATGACGATACATATCGTGTAGCGATATGACGATACGTATTGTGTTGGCGATATGATGATACATATCGTGTAGCGATATGACGATACATATCGTGCCGGTGATATGACAATACATATCATGTGGGTGATATGACGATACATATCGTGTGGCGATATGACGATACATATCGTGTGGGCGATATGACGATACATATCGTGTGGGCGATAGAAAAGTATATCCTCTTATTTCTCTTCCATTGTTTCTATCCCTTTTGTTTGCTTATTTATATTGCTCAACTTTGGTGACATTTTGGTCAATTAATTTTTAGACAGTAAGGGAAATATACTATATTTTGGGTATATTGTGATATATATCCTTATTGTGATATAAATATGTATCGCCAAGAAGTAGCGAGTGCAGAGTGAAGGCTCTGTATTACCAACAGAACACGACGTACCGCGTTGTAAATAGTATGATTTTTACAAGAATAAGCTTATAACATAAAAATACAATGGGATAGAGTTTCTAATAATTGTTTTTATATAGGGGTGTCAAATTATCGAGGTTAATCGCGAATAATTAATTACAGGCATTGGGCATTTTTTTTAAATTGTGTTAGTCTAATTTCCGTTGGATGGTTAATATGTTAAACGCAATATCAATTATTAGAACTTCAATTCTGTTAAAATTTAAGTTTAAATCCTTTTTCAGAAAAGCTGACTATTTAAAA